>JAODXP020001399.1:20000-23716 GCA_027497455.2 Sardinella longiceps | reverse complement strand
GCAGTGATGTTCACAAGTCATTTTTTTCCAAGTCCAAGTCAAGTCTCAAGTCGTTGTACTCAAGTCCAAGTCAAGTCCCAAGTCCTGAGGCGCAATGCCAAGTCAAGTCTCAAGTCAAGTCTCGAGCCTGCCAAGTCCATGTCAAGTCTCAAGTCTTCTCCCCAAGTCGAGCCTTTTGAATCTTGAAAAAAATTCCCTTTGACAGGGTGAGGGTGGACATAATTATGCACACAATCTGCTATTGACAAATCAACTGTAATGTTAGACCTCAGAAAATTTAGAATGCAGTTGTATGCATGAGTTACATCTGCACCTAAGAAGAAATATTGTGCTTATGCTTTCCCATAACAAACATCAGAAAAAACAAAATAATGAAATGAACACTGTTCACGAGTCACAGGGCTCAAGTCCGAGTCAAGTCTCAAGTCATTGAGGGCAAGTCCAAGTCAAGTCTGAAGTCTCCAGAATGAGTGACTTAAGTCAAGTCCAAGTCCAAGTCTCGAGTCCAAGTCCCCATCACTGGCTTCATGTGAAGTAATACTTGGATCAAGGGTTTGCATCATGGTTTTCGATTGATTGTCAATGTTTACATTTATTGCTTTACAAACAATGAACATTACCTTTCTAGAGCTATAGTACATATTGTGATTGCTCTGTTATTCATTTTGCCATGTTGCTGTAGCACGACTGCTATGACACGCACTATGAGCTCAGTTTCAACAGTTTTGAGGTGATTGTTCATTTTTGCAAGAAGAATCCAGGGTTTGGGGATTTAAAAAATAGTATCAGTGTTTTGAAAATGACATAGTACATAGTGTTTTGTATTTTGTATTTTATAAATGATGTGAGAGACTCTAAAGGGTGCAGTCTGTCTCAAAGTTTAGATATTTCAGTCACTTCATCAACATTCACAATGGTAATAATTCACAACCTTGTGAATGTGTCGTGTTGCACCAATGAATTCCGGCACCTTGCACTGCCATTGCTTTGTGTCACCCAGTTCATCACTTTATTCTGGTTTCCATGGGAATGAGCTAACCTCTGACTGTCAAAGTTACATTCGCTGCAAGGTTCAAATAAAATAGTTATGTGTCGGCACACGGGCATGCGTCTGCATTTCGCAAATTGCTGTCGTGCTTTTAAAGACAAAAGTGTGCTCCTGTCACTGCGCACTCTGACGCCATCGACAGATCTAAATGAGATTTTGGTCTAAAAGCAGCAGAGAGGAATACAAGTGGGATTTATCAGTCACAGCCAGTGGCATAGAAAGAGAAAGATGGAGAGACAAACAGAAAGAGAGAGAGAGAGAGAGAGAGAGAGAGAGAGAGAGAGAGAGAGAGAGAGAGAGAGAGAGGACTGGATGATGGATGGTGATATGGATACAGTTTGTCGATTTATTAATGGATAGCTTGAAGCTTAAGAAGTTGTAAGGAGAGACATGGGTGTAAGTCAGCGCCATCATTATCATAATCATCAATCATTGTTTATTCAGTGAAAACTGACAAGCTCTTTTGCAGAGCTTAATTCATAATGTAGACAAAAAATACCACTTCTGGAGTAATAAGAATATCTTGGAATTGACATCTCTGACAACCCCTCCTGGTCCACACACACACACACACACACACACACACACACACACCCCGTCCTCTGTAAATAAAGCAGACGTGCAGAGCAGCTTCATCCAGGTCCTGGGAAAATACAATCTAAAGCACAAACTTATGTTGACTTTGTGCAGCTCTGCCTCCTTATAGGGGAGGGTCATCATGCACGGCCTCACAGTGGTACACAGGCTGGTCAGTAGCTGACCACAAGGCCCCACACAGGGTTTTAGGACAGTGAGAACAAACAAACAAACAAAAAACAACAACATAGTCTGCACTGTTTTCTCACTGAAGGACATTACAGACACCTTATACCTCACCAGAGCAAAAAAAGGAAGAGAGAAAATAAAAATCATAAAAGGCTCCTCACATACAAACACTGGCCATCACCACATTGACCTGATGCCTTCAGGACGGCGTAACAGATCAATTATATCACACACCAATAGACTATTTGGCCTTGCTGAAATCCTGACAGGTACGTTGAGTTAACCAATTAAGCCTATGAGGTGTTGTAGTGACTCTGCACCGACACCTCATTGTGAGATATTGCTACCTAACGAGACAAACAAACAAAGCCTTGATCTCTTGTGTGATTCTTCTTGACCTAGTTAAGACTGAACCTGTTTTTCCCTACTGACCATGTCAAAGCCCTGACCTGTTTTTGATTCTCCGTCTCTCGTTTTATGGACTGAGCCTTTGTATCTCCACCCTGTTTTCTATACTGTGCTTGTAAATACAAGTAAAGACAACCCCCCCCCCCCCACCCCCTGCATCTGAATCTGTACCTTATTTCCATCCATTTATAAGCATTTTCAGTCATTTGTTTACAAATTAATGTCATTTTAAAAGTTCTTGTAGCTTGTTCAATTTGTGTTATCTTTGAAAAAAAACACACAAAAACAAACAGGCAAAAACAAAAAACCAACCAAACACAAATAAGTTGCACATCATCATATATACACCATGTCTCTTGCGATATACTTCTCTGTCAATAACCAAATCAACAACAAAAACAAAAAACAAGCCAGAGGAAAAAAAAAAAACAAAAAACAAAACAAAAAAAACCCAACAACAATACATCCATAAAATATTCACAATCAGTCCCTTTCCCATATGAAGGCTTAATCCGCACTGGTAAACATCCTTAAATAATTCAGTCACACCTGACTTTAAGAAGAGCAGGAGATCTAGTGATTGGGTGGAGGTGTGTGGGAGTAAAATAGTGCACAACAACAAGGCTGTTGGATCACGCTGAGATAAGTGTGTGTCTGTGTGTGTGTGTGTGTGCGTGCGTGCGCTTATGTGTGTGTGTGTGCGTGCACGTATGTGTGTGTGTAGCCTATATGTGCGTGTGTGTGTGTATGGATGTGTGTGTGCACGGGCATATGTGTGTGTGCGTGTGTGAGAGAGACAGAGAGAGATGCGTGGGGTGCGGTGGGGTGGGGTAGGGAATGTGATGTCTGTTTCCTGCATGCTGGAGGCGGAGAAGGGCTCAAAGTGAAGATGTAACAGAAGTGCAGTTGTGGGGGGAAAGAGAAGAAGATGAAGAAATTCTTCACAAGGCTTAGTGTGCAGTCTCTTAGGGGGCTTCTACGTCTGTTTGTGTTCCTGAGCTATGCTCTTGTTTTTGGGCCTACAGACTGCGCTCTCTCTCTCTCTCTCTCTCTCTCTCTCTCTCTCTCTCTCTCTCTCTCTCTCCTGCTCCCTCCTTCTCTCCACTCCTCTCCTCATCTCTTGTCTTGGCTGATGTGTCTGATTATTTATGACCATTTCATCACTGCTGTGCCAATCTGGGAGGGAGGGGAGATGAGGAGTATGAATCTGTCTCACCTGCAACTGGTTCACAGAGTAACACACACACACACACACACACACACACACACACACACACACACACACACACACACACACACACACACACACACACACATTTGACCAGTTTGAGGCAGCACTGCAGGATACAGGACCACTAGCCAACAATGAGATCAAGTGATGATGCAAAGCTGTCTGAAAAGACACTGAACACTCCTTATATAAAACCCTTACTTTAGAACTGACATTCAGATCTGTTTTCAGAGGTCACAGTACTTCAAAATGCAGTGTCTCTCT
>JAODXP020001399.1:0-15000 GCA_027497455.2 Sardinella longiceps | reverse complement strand
ATCTGATCAGATACTTTATTTTGTGTCTTAAGAAGAGTAAATGAGACTCTGGACCAAATTTTAAGAACAGTCTTTTCTTGAGAGAGTGGATTATGTTGACATGTGTATAGAATGCATAATAACAGTTTGGCAGTTAAATAGCTGGCTTTCACTTTACGTCACTAACGTATTTTCCTAAGTGTTCTTCTGAGCGCGCAAACCTCAACTGGTGGGCTACTGGAGACTTGTACAAAAAGCCTCAGTTTTGTGCCATTTTTGGATATTATAAACTGTCTAACCGAGAGAAGGGAAAGGGTTAATATCGAGTACCTAAGGAAATCGCCCGTAAAGGTGAGAAATGGAAAAAAAACCTCACAGAACAACGCCGTAGTTCGTAATGCCCACAGCCTCGATTGTCGGCAAATCTTTCCGCTCTTGAGAAAATTCTGACATTTTCATCAAGTACGGGTCACGTTCGATGTACGGTATTTCCCTACTAATTCCTTGTATTTTTCCCTACATAACCACTACAATATGCACTTTTCTCCGTGCCGTCCATTGGTGTTGTTATGCTTGCCTCCACCTCTTGCTCATCAGTTCGAATTGCTCGCGCTCCCGTTATCACGTCACTGAAAGCCTGCTATTCAAACTGTGACTTTAAGTGTCTCTCAAAGTCTTTAGAATATGAAACCATCGTCAAATAAAAGGAAGGTAAAGAAACCATTTCCCTTCACCATGGCGGTTTGTTTGATCATTTCTTATCACACAAAACTTCAAAATAATACTATAAATAATAACATAACACACAACCTTCAACATGAAAGTGCATTTAACATTTCCTTAATCAACCCACCAGAGGGGTATATGTGATATTGAACTATTAATTTATTCTCTATATTTCAACAAAGGCTAATTGGATTCTATTGAAGCCTCTCACAGTTCTCTGTCAAATAATAGAGTTGTTTGAACTGAGTTCATTGAGAATTAGCTGGGATATAGGATGAGTATTGCCAAAAACAGTGTATCACAAGTTCTAAAATTTGCATTCGCCATTACAGTGTTTAGATTTCTGCTTGATATGGAAGACTAAAATTTAAAATCTTATTGTGTAGACTTCACAACAGGGCCTTATTTTACACTAATAGCCTGTACAAACAGGTCATAAAAAAAGACTTTTTCTAAGACACATGCTTTAACTGAAGGATCCAAAATTGAATTAAAAACAAGGTTTTCTAAATCATCATTTTCATCATAAAAAAACACAGTACTTTTTATAACCTTTCTGTAAACTCACTGACTTCATGTTGATGAGTGACAGGTGGGCGCAATCTGCGTGATGTGCTCCGCTGTTCTCCTGTGTGACGACTGCAGCGCATATCACAAGCCATAAATGAAACGGTAACGAGATTCGCGGTGGAATAATAAAGTATCTTTGCACCGTTTTTACTGCACTTTTGAGAGCACATTTTGAAAGAGAGGAAGTACACAAATTAAACTTGACTGTGAAAAAGTGTATACTGTATATATTTTAACACGGGTTTTGGTGGCATGTTTGCATTCCTTGTAAACTGCAATCATTCCTTAATGATGGATGCTCAAATAAATGATTCTTCACGTGCGTTTCGAAAGATTAAGGACGTAATACCTGCAATCGCGATGTGTTAGGAGTTGCTCTTAGTGACTTAGAAGTCCTCTGTATTACCCCTAAGCTGTCCCATACTTAGGTGTTATTTTTAGCGCTAAATTGTTTTGTGAATTACTCTCATCCTAAAAAGTTAGGAGTCCTAAAGTTAAGACTGACACGCTCATTTTTTTAAGGAGTTCCTCCTAAATTCGACTGTTAAGAGCTACTTTTAGCCTTAAGATTCTTTGAAAAATATGGCCCCAGATCTGTAGGTGGCACCAGTGACCAGAGATAATGCCTTGGCTGAGGTCTGCACCCTCTGAGTGCCTTTCTAGCTAGTGTGTTATTGTCAGTAACATTCAATGTGTCTACCTCTGTGTCATGCTTGACAGGCTTTATCTTGTTTGGGTATACATTCACACTCGCTCTACACGCTCTACAAGTCTAATGTAATCAAACATTATGTAGTATGTGGGATTCTGTCACACTTTCTTACATTTCCATCCTACCTTCCTCAACTTGATGGCAACTTGAATAAATAATTTCTGTATTCCTGGGTGTGACCTGCGACGGTCACTGTGATGTGTAAATAAACAAACCTATTTTTAAATGAAATTAAAATTTCCCCATTGATTAAAGCAGTCAGTCCTCCCCTGCTGAGACATTAAGCTCCTTTGCCAGGATTTTAATGATCTAGCTGCACACAAACACACACACACACACACACACACACACACACACACACACACACACACACACACACACAACGGCACTCACACACACACACACACACACACACACATAAACAAACAAACTTACAAATATGAATGCATGCCCCCCTCACATGCCACGCACGTGCACACACATACACACACACACACACACACACGCATGCACACATAGATGCGCGCGCACACACACACACACACACAAACACACACACACACAGACACACACACACACATAAACAAGCTGACAAACAAATACGAATGCATGCCCCCCTCGCATGCCACGCACATGCACACACACACACACACACGCACACACACACACACACACACACACACACACACACACACACACACACACACACACAGACAGACACACACACACATAAACAAGCAGACAAACACATGCACACACACCAACTCACACACACACACACACACACACACACGGCACTCACACACACACACACACACACACACACACACACACACACACACACACACACAGGCGTGAGCGGAAAGCAGGGCAAACACAGACAGAGTGGGTGAATGGATGATGGGAAACGGGTGGGCTGATTGCGTAACCCTGTCTGCATCCTCTGAGCAATGACATTCACTGTCTACTCTCTCTCTCTCTCTCTCTCTCTCTCTCTCTCTCTCTCTCTCCCCCTCCTACAGATTCTCTAAGTCACTCCATCTTATTCTGTCTCTCCTCCAGACTCAGTCTCAGTCACTCCATTTTTCTTTCTCTGTCATTCTGTCTCTCTCTCTCTCTCTCTCTCTCTCTCTCTCTCTCTCTCTGTCCTAGGGTTAGACTCTATTCTTCAATCCATCTTTCACTCTCTCATACAGACTCTCTCTCTCCATCGTTGCCTCTCTCTAGTCAGAGTCCCTTAGCCTGTCCTCCTCTCTCTCTCTCACTCTCTCTCTCTCTCTCCCTCACTCCATCCTTCTCTTTGTTTATCCCCCTGACTCCATCTCTCACTCACTCCCTCGTCTCTCTCTGTAGTTCGTTTTTGATCTCTCTAATTCGCCCCAACCTGCATCTCTTTGATTAACGTCTTGGCGTCTAATCCTGTTGGAGGTGCCGACTTTCTCCGCCTGGCTTCTCAGTCGATGCCTGAATCTCTTCCTCTCTATCCTGGGTGCTCATGTCTCTGTGTTTGCCTCTTAGGGCTCTTCAGCAAGAGTTGAATTGGTGGCCAGTGCCGGAATTTTCCGACAGAAGGTTGGCTTTGTACAGGTAGCCTATAGGGCTTGGCAATCGCATATTTCTGTGGATAATTTATCATCTATTAGTTAGTGCAAAAGTATTAAAGTATTATTTTGTGTAAATGTAAATAATCTATAAGCTAAAATACTGCCTTCACCCACAATACTGTATCCCCAAAAGGCATATTATTGTCAAAAAGAGGGTGATAACATACAGTACAAAGTGCTAGCACCAAGGTAATGTTCTCATGTAATTTCTCACTCTAGGTTGCCATAGTACTATAGAAATCACTATGAGCCTTACTCCCTTCAGATGTTACAGCTCAAGGACTATTACTCTATAAGAGTCATCAGATATTACTGACCAATCACGCGGCTCAAGGACTATTACTCTATAAGAGTCATCAGATATTACTGACCAATCACGCGGCTCAAGAACTGTTACTCTATAAGAGTCATCAGATATTACTGACCAACCCCACGGCTCAAGGACTATTACACTATAAGAGTCATCAGATATTACTGACCAACCCCGCGCCTCAAGGACTATTACACTGTTGGAGACACAAGACCATCAGATATTCCCTTTGTCTTTTTACCACAACAAAACAAAAGCAAGACTGACTAACAACACTGGTATCTTTTGCACCTGGCTATGAAACAAAGCTCTCCCTGATTAGAATCCTGATCTGGACTAGTGTTTCTCACCAGGGTAGCTAAAAGGTAAAGCACTCCAGGGAGTGTTTGGTCAATGCTGAGGGAAACAGAGACAGAGCCCACAGATACTGTGAAGTTGGCTACAGACCAAAGATCCGTGATGAGATGGGCTGCAACGTTCTAAAAACCTGTAACGTTCTAAAACTCAGAAACTGCGATTTGACATGCTAAATCTTTTGCGACGGCTTAGCTGCAAGTGCTTGCAACAACCTGCAACGATTGATTCACACCGCCGCAACTACTCTCTAAGTCTAAAACCATCTCATCTTGTCGCTGATCTTCACAGTCTGAATTGGCGATAAGGGATGTTGATATCGAAAGAAATTGTAACCACACATTTTCAATTCAATTGTATTTCAAATTGGAACCACAAATAAGGGGAGTTAGTATCTAGAGTATTTCTTCACACATTTTACTGTGAAACTGATAAAACACTTCGCCAACTCAAACAAACATTAAAAATGATGACAATAGTTTCACAGTACTTGTCAGTGTGAACTTACTATGCACTAAAACACAGTGTTTGCAGTGTTTAAGTGTATGATTTGAGACACAGCCCAATTCTCACTAAACAAAACGCATATACAACCAACCAATAATGAACCCATTAAATAATTCTGTCACTATGTTTCACCTCATTAGGCAGAATAGAACTCTGACATGCAATGCAGAATACTGTTTTCATTTCCGCTTGTCGAATTACAAAAGGGATGTATTGACACCAAAAGAGAGGCCTGCAGTACCCCTAAGATCCATGATTAGCATGGAAAAAACACAACTACTTTCTGTTGATTCATCACAAGTGTAAAATTAACAATTGCAGCAAGAACTAGCTATCAAAGGCCTTTTTTCCCCCACTTCTATCTCCCCAACTCTAAAAACGCCAAACAAAATGCTGACGGCAGTGGAAAAGCTTTGTCTCCACATTTGGGAGGGTGGTTTACGCTACTGTATGTGTAAGCAGAATGCAGAGAGAGAGAGAGAGAGAGAGAGAGAGAGAGAGAGAGAGAGAGAGGGAGAGAGATCCAGAGAGAGAGAGAGAGAGTGCTCGGTCCCACAGTGACTACAGATTGTTTCCATTGTACAACACCATTAGCTGTCCATAGTCTCTGGGTGGATCTCATTCACTGTAAATGCCCAAGTGTCAGTGTGTTGTCTAGCAGGGTCACTAATGGGGCCAAACCTAACACTGTTTATTGTGATTCCTTATAGTAAGGGCAAAACAATGAGCTAAACATGTCTGTGTGTGTGTGTGTGTGTGTGTGTGTGTGTGTGTGTGTGTGTGTGTGTGTGTGTGTGTGTGTGTGTGCACATGAGAAAATATGTCTGTCCGTATGTGTACAGACAACTGTATTTTGTGTTTGTGTCACTGTGTGTGTGTGTGTGTGTGTGTGTGTGCATGTGTCCATCAGTATATGTGTGTTTGCTGATTGTTGACTCTCAGTGAGCAGCATCCATGGATCTGTGTGATGACCACATCTCTCCACACCCTCTGCAAGCACCCACAGTCATTAATCTCCCTTTCTCTCTCCTCTTGTCCTCCAACACAAGCCTCTCTGACTCCATTGACTACGGGCTCTCCTTAAGCCCCCTCTCTCTCACTTACAGTCTCTTACAGTCTGACCCCCCCCCCCCCCCCCCCTTCTCCGATCTCACCTCTTCTACACACGTCCTCTGATTATCTGTGGCTAAGAGCAGAAAAAAGAAGAGCCTGGACGCGGTGTTCAAGACAATACTACCCCACTAACTGATTTAAAATGTGAGTAAAATGTATCAAAATTATATAAACATAAACATATTCTGTAAATTCCTGGCAAGTGGACTTTTTAGAATGGATGGGTTTTAGATTTGAAGTCTTCAAGTCGTGTTGTTAACATGTGAACCAGATAAGACTGTGGAAGTGATCATGTGACCATTACTTGAATCATAGAGAAGCCATGGTATTATTAATCTATGTCTGTGACTATGAATCTTCTGCTTTGGTGTGACTAAGTCTGAAAATTATTGTAATTTTTGAAGCGATAATTAGCAGTGATGGAAACATGTTATTATCAGGCCAAATCATTTACGAGGGTTAATGAGAGGTTATGGCATCAATAATTGTATGTTTTCGGCCAAACTTGTTGCGGTTCAGTAATGGTTTATCCATTGCAATCCTTCTCCATCACCAAGGCAGTCAATTTCCATTCTACTCAAACTGTGATTCTTTTTGTCTGTCTGTTTTCACACACACTGGGAGAAGATGTCTATGTCGTCACAAGGCAAGAACTTAGAGAGGCCTGGCCTAGCGATGTTGGAATCGACTTGTTCGCTAACACAATTCAAACAACTAGGGGATGAGAAGACTCTGCTTGAGCTCAGAGCAAAACACGGCAGCAGGGCCGGTTCTAGCCTTTTCGCTGCCCTAGGCCAGATTTGAGTTTTGCCCCCTTTTTCTAGAAATACAAGTGAAAAACTGAAGGTAAAAAAGGAATAAATGTATTATGATGCCCCCCTAATATATGGTGCCCTAGGCGATTGCCTAGTTTGTCTATGCCTAGAACCGGCCCTGCACGGCAGGTCATCAGTAGTAGCCTTTCAATTCTCCCCACATGCGCACTAGCCGGGCTCCGCCCTACTGGTGACGCAACGCCTTTGGCTCAGCTACACACAGCAGGGCCACGACCTCGTTCAAGTACATTCCCTGATCCCGCTACAGCGGGATCTCCACCCACTTTTTCGGGAACCAATCAACTTTGAGCAGCTCCAACGGCTCTCAGTCCTGTTCAAGCAATTCCCTTCGCGTCACATACGTCAGAGGAAAGAGTGGTATGATTGGTTTGGCTTCGGCACAGCATTTTCTAACATCGACCAGTAGCAAACCGAGGCATTTCAGGGAGGCGGGTCAACCATGCGTTTTGAGAAACGTTGTTATACGGGCTCTTGGTCAGACCAAAGTCTCGTAGAGCTTTGAAAGTCGATGGCAATCAGGCTACATGCGCACAGCACATTACCCCATCTGCCCTGCCATGCCTTTACTGTTTCTGCATGCACAAAAGGAAAAAGGGAGTTATGCACACTTTCCAAAATTGGTCAGACAACACAGACAGCATTATTTATTTATTAAGCAAAGTGACATAGCATTTTAAAGGTCAGCAATTAAAGCAGTGGAACCAGAAGCACATTTCTCACCTTCATCCATTCCTCCCACTGTGGAGAAAACAAGGACGAGGCGCAGGGGATGTTTTCCATTTTGGTTCTTGTTCTAAAACATTCTTTTGTGTTGAATATAGCAAGAAATAGCAGCATAAAAAGCAGACACAAAAGCAGCACAATTAAGTCATTGTCCTCACAGTCAAAGTCCTTGCTCGGAAAATTGCTGTCATTGTTCAGCGTTGCTGTTTGTTGTTCAAAGCGTTTTTGAAATTAAAAAAAAAAGAAGAGAAAAGAAAAGAAATAGAAGTGACTGTTTGCGCTGAGTTAGGACCAGAGATTGTTTACTTGTTTGTGTTCCATCCATCTTTGTTTGGTGGATGAGAGGGTTTTGTTGACATAGAAAAACAACAAAAAAAAAGATCCCTTCTTCTACTAATTTCCCTCCCCCTCATGTTCTAACGTGGGTTTGGATTACCGGCTCCGGTTCTGAATACTGTTCCGGAACCTCTGGAGATGAAAGGTTCAGCCAATGAATCTGAGCAGGAGTCTCCTGAATCAGAATATCCAATTGAGTGAATAAACAAATGTTGGGGTATACAGCAGCCCTTTTCCATTTCACTCATCTTCTTCTTCTTCTTTTTCTTCTTCCTCTTTTTTTTTTCTTTCGTCTTTTTTCCCCCATATACTTCAAAGCAGTAGGATACTGAGAATGCATCATATTGAAGGAGGTCAGGAGAGGCTGAGACAATGGAGGGTCTTTGAAGTTTAACCGACCTGTCAGTGCCCACTCACAGAAAACAGAGTCAGCTTTATCATGCTTACAGTGCCAAGTCAGCACAAGTGGTTTCTGCTTTTTTTTTTTTTTTTTTTTTCAATGAATTGTTTGAAGTAGGCCAAGATCTTTTCCTCCAGTGCGGCTGCAAGATTAACAAAGTCAAAAAAGAAAAAAGAAAAGAAAAAGAAAAAAACTAACATATCAGTTGAAAGGGCTACTGTTAAAATGTTTCTCAAGAGAGATAGGGGGAGGGGGGAAAGGCTTCCTGTCAGGTGGTCTGCAGCATCCACCATCAATTTCTACTGTAGAAGAGAAGGAGGTCATACCCATGTTCCCACAGCCATTTGGTCCCACTGCCCTAAGTTCCCACATTTCTTAGGTTTAGGGTTGAGGTTACGGTTAGAATTGTAAGGGCTGTGGGAACATAGGGCTGTGTTAGGGTTGGGGTTATAGTTAGAATTAGGGTTAGAATTTTGGTTGGGGTTAGCTGTAGGAACATAGGGCACGCTCTCAAAAAGAAATACCTCCAGTATACTTCCAGTGCTCTCAGGGGCGCTGCTATAAATTTTGGGCCGTATGACAAAAATTTTTTTGGGCCCCTCAAATATTGATTTTAATCTTACAATTTTCTCTGGGCTCCCCTGTCTGTGCTGGGCCCTTAGAATCATCCTAACTTCCCCCCAGCGGCGCCCTGAGTGCTCTTAATTAGCTTTTAATTACTTAGCCTAATAAAATAAAATATTTGGAAATATCACAAAGGACATTGAATTAGAATGGTTTAAAAGCAGACACATTGAGGTCATGCTATAAAGCTTGATTGTTCTTCAAGTGATTGTTTTTTTCAAATTGTCCTGAAATACCTGAGCTCCACACTCCAGCCTAATTCCGGATGCCATATAAGCAGGAGTGGAATAACATGCCGTCTCTCTGATCCCTTTTTTTGCCTTTTAAGCAAAGGCAGAGAGCCACTAGTCTTACTCTGCTTTCACTGTCCTTTTTTTAATGAAAATGGATAAAGCGCAGTACACAAAGTTACCGCTCGATGATACGCCCACCACCACACACACACACACACACACACACACACACACACACACACACACACACACCCCCACTACCCACTTCCTACAAAATGACTTCTCTCTCTGAGGCTGTGCTTGATTTGTACTGTATAGGGCCACCTTAACCCCTGAAGCGCACCTGGACTCCACAAGAGCACTAGTCTACAAATCTAGAACTCTAGACGGCCCCAGCAGCAGCAAATGTAAAATATTTGTAGGCCAGGGACGTCTAACACTTCTGTTTGCTTGCCAACTTGAAGCCCAGAACTGGCTGAGCCTAACACATTGTAAGCATGCATTGTTCTTTGCTCTGATTGGTAGTAGGCTTTAGCGATATCCTATGGCGTGCAGAGGGACGTGAGAGACAACCATTCATCCCGCCCTCATCTGCCATTTCCAACATCTTGATTTGGTGTCTGTAGGACCAGTCTAGAAGAATGAACCTGTGCAGTTGAATATACTGTAGGCACATTGCTTCTGTAGGACCAGTCTAGAAGAATGAACCTGGGCAGTTGAATATACTGTAGGCACATTGCTTCTGTAGGACCAGTCTAGAAGAATGAACCTGGGCAGTTGAATATACTGTAGGCACATTGCTGTTGTGACTCTCCCATGCTTGTTTATGTGTGTTTACTGTTTGTTTGTGCATCTGTAGCCCCCTGATTTGCATGACGGATGTGGACATGCCTTTGGCACAGTCATAGAGAGTGGAGCTAATGGGCTTTAATGATGTCCCATGGGTCCTCAACATGCTAACCACCAGCCCATTAGCACAATTACCAAGCAATGGGGAGGTCATGGAAAAGTCAAAGCCCATTGACTTGCACATAGACTAGTTCTAAGCCACATTGATAGTACAAAGAGATGTAGAGGAAGTATACTCTCTGTGTGGCCTACTACTTTAGCCAACTGATTTTTTTTTTTTATCAGTTAGTAACAAGGATGTAGTGGTGTCAAAATGAAAGCAAATGCTGTTTAACCACCTCTCAAATTTGGAAAGAGATACCCCCTTTATACACCAATTGCAACATTGCCAAATCTGACGGCATTATCAGAATGTAAAATTTAATACCGCAGCAATAATCTTTCACCATTATGCTTTTTTAAACACATGATACTGCATATTGTGGTGCACTTTGCTGTAGTCTCAAAGTTCGTAGTTTATACCACCTCTCATTTGATCTACAGTACAACAGGTTAGAAAATGTGATAGAGTGTTCTTTATCTGTGTCTTTTATATGCTTTTTTTTTTTACATAATAAAATGCCATTTTTGACACCTTGATATCTACTCTAAGATTCACCACTGTTATTTAAACAACAGAAATTTTATTTTTTTCCCCCAATGTAAACTAACATTGCAGTTACTACATCTAGACAGTGTGCATTCTCAGTGTAATGTATGCTATTGTTGTGCAATCATTGTGATTTTAAGATACTGAGTACAGAGTTAGGAGACTCTTCAGCTCCCTAAGTGTGACACATTATTTCCTCCCTTTCAGAATGCTGATGCTGGACTTGGCTAGAGTATTTCTAGTTGTTGTTCTTGTTGTTTATGTGATGCACAGGTTTTTTTTTAAAGATTCCAATCCCCAAACTGGCTTTAAACGTGTGGGTATAAAAATAACAGACATCCTGACTGTAATTAGGTGGCCATACTGGAGTTTCTCTCTACTAGGTTATGGAAGGTATAACTATCTCTCATCATTATAGCCCTGGCTCTCAATTTTTAATGATAAGACCTAGTACAACGGCCACCATTTTACTCTCAATCCATAGAGTACTGTATGTGATTGGCTTGGTAGCTTGGCAGAGATCATTAAAAGGAAAAGCTGTCATGGAGAGATGGCAGAACTTCAAACACTTCACTAAGGTGAAATGAGGTCTAGTGTGCACATCTCTGTGCTCTGGTTTGGAGCCCCGTTAGGATCCCATTGCTCTCACTAATGACAGAGAAAGTTATTGGAGATAGAACGAGAATCACAGACACATGACATTTGTCTTAATAAGACTGCGTAGAGCTCTAGATTCAGTCTACGTGTGTGTGTGTGTGTGTGTGTGTGTGTGTGTGTGTGTGTGTGTGTGTGTGTGTGTGTGTGTGTGTGTGTGTGTGTGTGTGACCATGTGTGGAGAGTGTATTTGTGTGTGTATCCATGTGTGGTATTTGTGTATGTTCATGTCAGTAAGAGAGAGAGAGAGGAACAGAAGAACTTTTTTTTTTTAGGAAGAGCTTATGAGTCATGAGTACGTTATTTGTTTACGTTATATGTAATGTGTTTACAAACCACTTCAATTCACTGACTTCATCTAGCCTGGCGAATACCAAACTAAAAATCACGAGTGATATTTAGTCTGGAGACCTACCTATTACATCTCTTGTAGCGGAAGCATCGTTTACGATTGTCCAGAGCCATTTATTGGGTGCTATGAATGTCTATCATAGCATCTGTACATAGCTCAGTGCCAATACCAGAGCCACCACGTGACGTAAAATGCAATCGAGGGCTGTAATAGTCTCTTTTTGTTCTGTGATTGGATACCGAAAGCAGGTGAGAAAATCAGCCATGGCCACCATGCTGCTTTGCAGAGTGAAATGAAATAAGCGTGCAAAGGAGCATGGGAACTCCCAGGCTAGACTACATCTTTACTTTTGCTTTCACTTTAACCACCATTATTTACAAAGGAAAACATAAGCTACATTGTTTTAATGCACTGAACAATTATACCATTGAATTAACTGACTATGTCGGTTTATACTTAAAAATATATATAATTTGAGCTGAGTACAAGTTGGAATGAGAAAAGATGTAAAAAAAAAAAAAAAGCAGTTGTAGACCATTTTTGCTTGTCACTATAAATTACTAAATTAAACATATGGCTTTCTTTTTCCAGCGATGCCTGTTTGTCAGCTTGACTGTTAGTAAGAAATAAAGAAATGGAGACAAGCACCATTCACAGAGAATGTTATTCTCTCTCTCTCTCTCTCTCTCTCTCTCTCTCTCTCTCTCTCTCTCACACACACACTCTCTCTCCATCTCAAAAGGCAGAGCTTTTTGCAATGCTCCTACTCTTCTCTTGTCCCAAAACTTTCATGCTGAAGCGAGTGAAATGCAGTGCGTTTGGAGGGAAATAAACCCTCCCTGTGTGAGCGTGGTGTGAGCATGGGGTGCCTGGCGCCTCTTTAAGCAGACGCGGGGGATCCTTGACGGAGCACATCTGGAACAGCCCCAGGGGACTCAGGCTTAAATCAATTCACATTCTGTAAGGCATCCATCACTGCACATTTAATACACTTCAGTGTATTCAATCACACACACTGACACAGATAGACACAGATACACACACACACACACACACACACACACACACACACACACACACACACACACACACCACTTCAACGTATTCAATCACACACACAAAAAACTCTCTTTCTCTCTATCTATCTCTCACACACATACACGCACACACACATCTGTAGGCATAAATTCACCCACACAAGCAAGCCTGAAGGGAGAGACAAACGTGTGTGTGCCTTTACACCCACACAAACATATAGAGCTATTGGTTATTGTAATGCCTGATCAATGGCAAATACAGTACATGTGTAAATGCAGTCATAGCAGTATAGTACTGAAGAGAGAAGAATAGCCTGCTCAATGGTAAATATAATTATGAAGTAATAATGTAATTATCTATGAGTATGAGTAATAATGAAGTGATTGTGTCTGTGTGTGTGTGTGTGTGTGTGTGTGTGTGTGTGTGTGTGTGTGTGTGTGTGTGTGTGTGTGTGTGTGTAGCGGACTGGTTCTTAACCATAAGAGAATAAGACACCCCAGTTTATTTTTCTAATTAATACTTTAATTTCTGATTCCCTTCCTAACTTCATATGACAAAGTCTAATACCCATTCAATGAGATATAACATTTTCTGTGCTATGCACACACCACACCTGTAGGTGGCGCTAGGCCAATAGTGAATAGGGGAGAAGCCTATGTTTCTGACTGTGTCAGAAAGCAATTAAAGTAGTCAAAGCAATTAAAGTATTCGTCAGAACATCTAACACATAAACCTGTGTCCGGCTATCTCTTGATTCTATCAGTTATTTCTGGTGGGTAATCTCATAAAATACTACATTTTGGTATCTTGGGTAATTGCTAAGGCATCTAGGAAGATGCACAGAGTGTTTTAGGGGAATATTACCTTTCTGTTGACATTATTTTTGGAACTTCTGTGATTATTAGTTTCCCGCGATTGGATGCTAATGCGTGAAATGAAACTAGTTTTACTAAGGTGAACGAGAGGATAATTTTGAAGTTGTCATTGTAATTTGTAGGAATGTAACTGACTTTGTTTAAGTTGAATGAGTTTGAATGCCAAAAATGTAACATTTATCGCACCGTTCGTGTACCAAGTCATTAGAGGGTGCGTCATAGTTTCAAGATGTCGTCTTCCATGATTTTGCATGTGGGCCTTCTACAATCAGCTGCATTGCTTTTGTTTCTGATGGCAGCATAATGTTTTGAGAACTTACTGTTTAAGGTAAAGGCCAATTTGTACTGACAAGTTATACTGTCTAAATGCTTTATGCTTAATAATGGTAATGAAATCACTTATCTAAATGAGTGCCATGTTACTGATTGAGGTGATTACACTATTATGTTAAAGTTTAGTGAAAAGAGTGTTGTGTGTTAATAGAAAAGACACAAGATTTGGTAAGGAGCCATGCAAATTTCAGTTTATTATTTTCTGTTTATATAAGGTTGAAGACCAGTAACAGAGGTTGTGTTTCTGTTTAAGCTTTGCAATTATGAATGGACTGATAGGAAATGGTACTTGTTTATACGGCAAAAGAGTTACAGTTAAGAATATGAACAAAAGAAAAGAAAAAGCAATTAAAGTATTCGTCAGAACATCTAAGACATAAACCTGTGTCCGGCTATCTCTTGATTCTATCACTTATTTCAGTCACCCAGTTTGGGACCGGTAACATGTGTGTGTGTGTGTGTGTGTGTGTGTGTGTGTGTGTGTGTGTGTGTGTGTTTTTCTGTGTTTGTGTGTCACTATTTTCCCACACTGCTCTTCCCAGCCTTCTGTAAGCTGTCTTCGAGTGTACAGTAGGTCTTTGGCAAATTTCAGTCCACCTTAATAACAAAACTTTTTGTGTGTGTGTGTGTGTGTGTGAGGGTGTGTGTGTGTGTGCACCGATGTGCATGCATTTTTGCAGTGCACTACAATCATTTGTGTGTGTGTGTGCGCGTGTGTGTGTGCGTGTGTGCATGCATCTGTGTCTGTGTGTGTGTGTGCGTGCGTGTGTGTGTGTGTGTGTTTGTGTGTGTTTGACTTTGTTTTTCCATTCCTCTCGGCATCTTCAGAGAAAGGCGCCTGATTACCCATAGGCCGTAGCTTTCCAGGTAATCATGAACACTGATTGGCTTAGGTCAAACAGTGTTTAACACCCTCTCATTTCTACTGATAGTACTCACACACACACACACACACACACACACACCCTCTCATTTTCTACTGATAGTAATTAGTTTGCCAATGCCGCTGGTGTTTTCTGTAGAACACAAAGCAACTGTCTCTGTGACACCTCAGAACATCACACCCACACACACACACACACACACACACACACACACACACACACACACACAGACACATACACACACAGTACACAAATACAAACATTGTAGACAATGATGATGTTTACATTGTGCCACTGTGCTAAACAAACATCAATCAACCAGATAGCAAAATAAACCCT
>JAODXP020001397.1:0-22714 GCA_027497455.2 Sardinella longiceps | reverse complement strand
GGCAGTAGGCATGTAGAATCTTATCTCTGGATGGAAACCCTTCGCCTCTCAACCCTTCCAGAGCATCCACCACCCTTGATACAGACACATGGTTCTAAAGTGCAAAGTAAAGGATTGACAAACATTTATAAATATGACCAAAAAAATTGTATTGTGATACTGTATGCAACACTAAGGTTCCTACTCAGTACATGGCTGAAGTTTATCACTCAGAAGTTAGACTCACACAAACATTTTGCCGTAGGAAAAGACAAAGCTCCAGGGACAACAGCAGGTAATTGTCAAAATTATGGATACCATCTTTCCACTGGTACCGATAAATCATGCCACACCGGGGACACTGCCTCTGATATGTTGAGATGTCTATGAAAAATGAGATGGACAAATATAATTCTAATTCAGTTGCTTACAGTACAAGAACAACATTTGTTTTAACTATTATTTCAGTGTTTCACTTACTGTCGACCAGGCCCATCATCCCAACAATGTGCGCCTTGTTTGTTACAAGCACAGCATCTTGGAGGGGTGGATGCTTTTCACAAACTTGGCATTGCTCCTCAGTTGGGAAGAACTGATGTGTGTCCTTGTTTGGTGTCATTGCTTTTTTGGGGAGGGGTTGGGGAATTTTTTTGTGATGCATAATGTACTGGACTGTCCGCCTCACACGCACACGATAGTGAAGTTTAGAAAAAAAAGGAAGGAGTACCCAGCACCACCTAGCAGAACAGCCAGTTACCCCAGCAAGCCCCCACCAGCAGGATAGATAGTATAACAGACAGTTGGTTTAGCTTGTAAACGAATAGCAAACACTCAATCACTGCAACCAGGGCTATCAATGATAGCGACCAACACGGCACACAAGAGTAGATAACCCCTGCCCCATGCAAAGACTAGCGGAAGAATGCACACACAGAAATGAAATGAACAATGGAAAATGACAAGAAAATAAATATAAACTTTATTACAGGCTCAGGACCCACAGGGGAGACTTTACAATATATACATCAATTACATACTACACATTCATAAATATACATGTAATAAAAAAATGGGAAGCTAATGAAGACACTCATACCAGTGTTCCCAGATCATAGACATGTTTCTTACAGAGCTACGACTTGGGTCTACTAATTGTGCAATAAGCCCATTTGTAGCACGGTTCAGCCTGCACATAAATTTATAGGTGAGATTCCTTAGCAATGCCATGAATGTAGTTGGACCAAGTTCGCAGAACAACACTCTAGTACTCCTTGGTTTCTTCAGGAGAATCCTGAGACAGTCATTGTAAGCTACTTTCAGCTTAAGCGGCAGGCCACCATTCGTGGAAATAAGTTCATTTTGCACCTCCTCGAGTTAAGAAATTGAGTTTTACCTTTTTTCTGTTCATCAAGCCGTTCTCCGAGCCTGGCGATACGTCTTGCAGCTCTAGCCTAGCATAGTTGCTTGAATCCGATTTGAACAGCTAGCATCGTACCCGCTAGCATCACGCTTACAAGTAATAAATATTTCCGGTAATTTTCCCATTTAAATGTCTTCTCATATCTAGTTGGAAAATGTAATAATACTTGCAGAAAATGAAACGTGGCAATTTCCTCGGTTTAATTATCTTGGAACTATAATCCAGTTCGGCGTAATAATCAACACACGTAGTGGATGTAACATGAACTTGTGTTGTGTTTGTTGGGACTATATTCGGGGGCTGCTTTGATATGAGTGTGCTGCAACGCCACGTGCATTGATCATTACGCAGAAATAAGATATAGTTCCAAACCAATTCGTCCAAAGAAATCGCCACGTTTCATTTTCTGCAAGTATCATTACATTTTTCAACTAGAGATGGGAAGACATTTAAATGGGAAAATTATTGGAAATGTTTATTACTTTTAAGTGAGATGCTAGCGGGCGCGATGCTAGCTGTTCAAATCGGATTCAAGCAACTATGCTAGGCTAGAGCTGCAAGTCGTATCGCCAGGCTCGGAGAATGGCTTGATGAACAGAAAAAAAGGTAAAACTCAATTTCTTAATTCGAGGGGAGGTGCAAAATGAACTTATTTCCACGAATGGTGGCCTGACGCTTTAAGCAGGCTCTCCTTCTTATATCTGACCCAGAGTGGAGCTGTGTAAAGAGGGGAGCAATAAGTTCGAAACAGGTTAACTTTGACATCTGTAGTGCAGTGATGGAATTTTCTAACCAGCATGTTGGCTTGGACATATAACACTGTCCTCTGTCTGCTCATATCAGCATCATCCTCCATCGTATCAGTTAGGATGTGCCCCAGATATTTTGTGCCATTAGCTAATCCCAGCTCTTCTCCAGATAGATTAAAAAAGGAGGGAACTTAATTTTCAAATCATCCTTTGTCCTACAGATCCTTACCACACTCTTTTTGGCATTGTATTTAATATCATACTCTACCCCATAGTCAGAACAGATATTTAGGAGCTGCTGGAACCCACTACTACTAAGATATATAATGGTAAGATCATCAGCATATGAGAGATGGTTAATCAGCATGTCACCAACCATACACTTTTTTGGGATGCCCCCAGCTGCCTAGACAGGTCATCCATATAAGCATTCAATAAGACTGGAGACAAAATCCCCCCCTACCCCATTGCTGACATTAAAAGGTGTAGATAGGATGTTACCCCATTTAACCTGTACACTTTGGTTGGAGTACCATGTACCAGTAGGCTAGGATTTGGCTAGCCAGAGCCAAATATAACCAGTACATGGTATGCAAACAGATAGTTACTGGAGACTCAGCTCTCTAGTGAAGACCATAAAGTTGGGTTCAGATGACGGCCCAGAGTGATGTCTAAGCAAATGTTGTGACACAAACAGACACAGTCATATGCTTAAAGGATGCAGTTTCAGGTCTCTAGTTTTGGCCAGAAGCCAGTACCTTAAAGACTATTGGATGGATAAGTTTAGAAGTACAGAAGGGTTAGTATATAAGAGTGGATAAAACTCTTAGTTGGTAGAATTGTTGGTGGCATCTTTTTGTATCAACTGATTCTCCGGTGAAAGCTCAATAAATGACCTGCATCGTTTGAGAAAGAATCTTGGTCTCCTGCAATCTTTTTGATCGGTCTTCTTGGAACACACACAAATTCCCACAGAGACATAGAATGGAAAACCACTTTTACATTGGCTTTGATGAATTAAGAGAGGTTGTGCATAGTCAAAGAGCTATCATGAACATGAGGCATGGTTCTGCCCTCTTTCATATGGAAATCCTACATTTAGAAATAGCCACTAAATCATGGGCGAATTAGAACAAAGCCTGCAAATGATGTCAAATAGCACAAAGCCATTGCAGTTCAATTAAGGTAGCCAGAGTGGAGCGTTGTTTGGGCAAAAAACCCATTTCAATACACATCTTACATATGAGATATTAACTAGGCTTGTAAAATATCACGTGATCTTCTTTTTGACAAAATACAATTGAATATATTGTATTTTAACATCAGAGAACAAGGTACAGTACTCTATTAATTAGTGCTGTCAAACGATTAAAAAAATTAATCTGATTAATCACAAAATTTTTCAAAGATTAATCGTGATTAATCACTTTTAATCGCAACTCATTTCCTCCAGTAAGAATTTGGATGCTAGGGTATATTGGATCCTTATTTTGCCCTGTAAAGGCCCTGATACTAAATAGTTGGCTTTGTTTGTCTCAAATGGGGCAATTCACACCTGTCCCCTACCCCGGAGGATTCCCCAAACATGTTGTTGGACAGTCAGGAGCTAGGCCATAATCTTTGTATAGTTTGACTTGATAACTGATCCATTTTCTATCTGAAATTGAACATAATACATGCCATGAAAGTGGAATCATATCCATCAGGATTAATCTGAGTTAATTTTTTTAATCCGAGTTAAATTTTTTGGATTAATCACGTGATTAATCAGTTAATTTTGCCAGCACTACTATTAATACATTCTATGTCACCTTTAAACAGTTTAAACACGATCAAAAGCTTTGGAAGCATCAATAAATCCTAAAATTACAGTAGAGCCCTGACTCCTATATGCCTCTACAATCTCTTTCAGTGCATACATTGGTCAGTGCTATGCATAGTTTTAAAGCCAAACTGATTTTCAGTGGTAATTATGTAGTCACTTATTCAGTCAAGTATTAAACTTTCAAGAACTTTTGAGATGATGCTGGCAAGGGCCATAGGTCTATAATTATCAATTCTACCAACATTACCAGCCTTATCTTTGATAACTGGAACAACAATAACTGACAACATTGAATCAAGCACTATGCCATGACACACCAAACCAGAGAAACAAATAGACAGAAGCACTGCCAATCCTGGGACAAGCTAGTTTTAAGTGCTCAGCTGTGATATCGATATTGATCAATATCGATATTGTCAGTGCCACAGGCTTTTCTGTTAAAGTTGCCCTATGGCCTTAACAACTTCATGTGTGTAAAAATAAACATTTGTATCCTCTATCACACCAACATCAAAAGGCTCACTCTTTATACAGTTGAACAGAGATGCATAGTGCTGGTGCAGTTAATAAATAACCAGCCAAGCAAGAAAGCAAACAAAGCAAAGCAAAACAGAAGCCGAGCAAAGCCAAATCAAACAAGCAAGCAAACAAACAAAACAAACAAAAGAAGCAAATAAACAAACAAGCGAATAAAACAGACCAATGAAAAGACAGACAAACAAACAAGCAAACAACTATAGCAAGCAAAGGCAACCAAGCAAGCAAAATCAAAGAGGAAAGAAAGAATGGCAGCTGTTACAACATTAGAGACTGCATACTCAAACCCAAAGTAAAAGAAGCAGACAGAAAAGTGGAATAAATTAAATGGACACCAAACTTAAACACCAGCAAAACAGCAGTGGCTTCCAAGTCAGGCCTCTTTTCACTGGTTACCTGACCCATATATAACAGGAGCTGAATTTCAATGCCTGCGTAACCATTCGCGTACACATACGCCCTTTCCGAAACCACTCCCTAGTGACTTCCACTTTGTTAGCTAGTGAGCTTTGTTTTGAAGTAACACTCGTGAAAGCGGAGGGAACTCTCATCGAAGGGGTAGGGTTGATAACAGGGCACCCTGCGTTTCATTATCCCAGGATCTCGTATGCCCTGAGGAAATGACGCGTACCACGCCCCTTTTCTTCGGCAAGTGGTCTCGTTTCCTCGTGCAGCTCAGACTAGACAGAGCAACAACTCAGATGACAAATCCAACATGGCTGCGGCCTGTGTCACTTGCTGTTTTCATTGAGTTTGAACTATTTCCGAAACTAGTCCCTAATCACTACCACTTGGTCATGAAGTGCACTTCGATTGAAGTCACCTCCGCGGCTTAAACGAGTTATCTTCGTAGTGGGAAGGGTATAAATAGGGCAAGATCCTTTCGGACGAACTTCCCAACAGTAGGCGTGAAAGGAACTGACGTAACATGGATCTATTGTTTTCATTCGCCAGACGTGCGGAACAAACATTTGAATGAACTAACAAAAATAACAGAACACACCCTTGAAAAGTCTGCATCGGTGCTGACCCGACTCTGAAAGGTTTTACAACCCACTGCCATTACTGTAGGTGAATTGCTTTCGGATGGCACTCACCCTTCACGTGTACGCGCAAACAAAGGGGAAGTGTGTAGGGGGAGGCTCTAGGGACTGGTTTTGGAAAAGGCCGATTCACTCACTCGCTCCGGTAAGTGCAGGAATGTGTGCATGTTCACTCATTACTTTCACTTTCATTTTTCAGCATCAAGAATGTGGTTCATAAAATAGAATTCCCCTGTGTATGACACAGAAACCTTTCTACAGAAGCCCTGTTCTGTGGTTGTGTCTAAGATGCAGTTTGCACAACCACAGGCGGAAATGACCCCAAATCTTGTTTATTTACTTTGGGCTTGCCTATGACATAACAAATGATTTATAAACACAGCACCCCTAGTAAATTTGTCTTATAAAACACAATTTTGAAGGAGATTATATTTATTTTAATGAGAGGCAATGCATTTTATGCATTTATAAGGGGATGAAGAGCTATAGAGGTGGGCTTCACGGTAGTTCTTCATTCTGTTCCTGTAACTGTTGGGGTACCGTAGCAGTGAGAGCTACAGTATATCCCTTTTAGTGTTAACCTTGCTACCTGGAGGGTATTTTTGGGCAGATATATGACGTGTAGTTAGTTGTCTGTCTATCACCATTATTGGACTTGCTCCACATAAAGAGTATACATGTAGCCCAGGCCTGGGCAAACTAAGGCCCGGGGGCCACATGCGGCCCGCTGAGCTATTTAATCCGGCCCACAGAGCCTTCCCAAAGTAGAATAATTTATCTTTTAGCCAAGGAGACGTAGATTATAGGCCTAAATTATCAAATTTGTTGTAGTCATGAAATACAAATCCCCCTTTTTAACCCTGCATGTTAACATGTCCTCTGAAGAAAGTGAGGCTACTGGTTTGAGACTTGACAATTTACTGGCATCAACCGGTTGACGAGTAACACCCGGCCCATTAGTGAAAATCTGAACGCCAATGTGGCCCTTCGACCAAAATAATTGCCCACCCCTGATGTAGCCTATATATGTGAAATGTGAAAAAACAGCTTTCTCTACATTCTCAATGGAAAATGTATCCTCAAGAGACTAAATATCATCAGCTTGCAGTTTGCAATTTGGACATTTTGCAACCAAACCACATGCATTTCTGCAACAGTTTTTATTGATTTTACTGAAACAAGACATGAAAGGAAGCATTCTATAGTTTTTATTATCATCTATTTTTGATTACACTAATCTTACAACTGGATATCATGTTACATATCAACAGACATAAGCAAATCATTTGTCCTATTTTTTTTTTTTTTTTGAATACTTAAAATGTACTGCTGTTATCAGGGGCAGCGCTAGGAAAAAAACATCCCCCCCAAATATTGGTAATATACAAAATGCTACTGGCTGTCATTGAGCAATGCTTGTACAGTATCAATAGACTACTTCACTTTGAAATAAAATCTGACAACATATTGACATGCTATCATCTAAAAGAAAGCAAAGTCAGGTGGTTTATTTCCAAATTGGTCAGAACATAAAGCATACTGAGACAAAAGCCTTAGATCTATGCAGACATACTTTTCATAGCATACAACTCGTTGTATGCTGGAGGCATGGAGTTGTCGTAAATGGGCACTTGCACTGTTGTCCTTTTCGTCTTGATCTGTGTTTTTATGAGACTAGCCAAGATTCCCCCAATGAGCTGAAGATTATTAAACAATTTTAGTTTAGGGTCATGAACCATCATGGTAGGCCTATGCTATGCTAGGTTATGATCAAATGTTAAGGGAAATAATCAAGGCAATGAAATCTCTTACCCCTACAATAGCCAAGCCAAATTGAAACCCAATGGTAGCATCCATCATCGTATTGAAGGCTTGCATAAAAAGAGGAAGGCATGGCTAAAAGCATAAAAAAATACATTTGCATTCTGTAAAGACATCCATTCTGTAAAGGCCTCCTGAACATTTTTCACCCCCTATAGAGTTCAGGAAGTGGACGGGTGGTCCATTGGACCGCCATGCTTCGGTTTGCACTTACACACTTCCCATTGAAAATACATTAAAAAATGGTACTTTGTTATTAGCTTCACAGAGCTAACTGCCTTCGGAAAATGAACTAGTTTTCACAAACCATTCCCCTTCTATACTGTTGATGTCAAGTTACACGGACACCCTCACAGCCGATCAGAACACAGCATTCCATTCCATTCCATCCAAGTTTTGATCCTTGGGCATCTTAGATTTCGTATTTGTTAAACCTTTTACAGCAGCCCATGTCTGTTAAACCCTCTTTGCCCCCGATAGGTAAAAACAGGTAGCGAGAACCTAAACATGGCGGTGGATACCCATTTCCTGAACTCAAGGGGCTTATTTCACACCTGAACCAGAGAGGATTCAAGTGGAGCGATCTTTGCTTAAACATTCCAACAATCTAAAACCATTCCATGGTAGTGAAGCGAACATTCTATCATTGAGATGCATTGAATTTATCCCTTTTTCTGATTTGAAAAACATTTAAAAACATGTCTAAATTTACTTTCTTTCAAGAAATGGACATCTGAAGCCCACAAATTGGGAAGTCCCAAATAGATAAAAGTGTTTTTACATTTTTGTGCATGAATATTCTAAAAGCTTCTATTCGGGACTTCCCAATTTTTGGGGGCTACCCAAAGTGAATATGGACATGTTTTAAAAGTTATAACCCATTTTTTCAAGTCAGAAAAAGGGATACATTCAATTTCAATGATAGAATGTTCACTTTACTACCATGGAATGTGGGAGTGTTCAGATGTGATATGTCTATACCAGGCTGGTCCATTAAAGGCACTGCTGAGAGCAGAACTGAATGATGGAATGAAATGGATTTGCTTCCCATGTGACCCAAGTTTCATATCTGTTTATGTTTGTCATACCTGTTTGTAGACGTGAGTGTCAGAAGTCCAATCGAGTGACTGAGAGGAAACAACATCAATGTCATTTTCAAGGTCAGAATTGACTTGGTCAATAGCAACAGACCGTGGAGATAAAGAACACTACCTCATAACTTGTCACCCTCTTGCATTTTGGAGTACCCTTGTAGGATTCTGGACAGATACAGGACTTCGGAACCTGTGAACTCCAGTCCGTGTAGCCATTTTCATTGCCGCAACACTCCAGCTGCCAACAGATGAATAAAAGTACATTCTTTTCACTTTGCACAAAGAAATGTACTGCAATGTATACTGTTGCAGAGTTTGATTGATAATAAAGTTGGCTTTGACTTTGAATGTGTAAAAAATGTAAACGGGAACCTACACTTTAACCAAAAACAAATATTAATTTGAATGTGTCTGATACCAATTTAACATGGACAAAAACATCAGTTTTCTACCTGGGAAAAGGCTATATCGCGGTAGATTTGTGGCAATGGGCAGTGTGCAGAATGCCAGAAATGGAATGCCAGTGTTTTACCTTGTATTTTTCTTGAAGAACTTGAAAATGCCATTTGACGTCATCTTTTTTCAAAATCTCTTCAAATGTTCTGGATAACTTCAGAAAATGATAAAAGACAATATTTATTATGTGTATTACATATAATACACTTTAACGATATACATTTTAAGAGTTTAAGTCTTTGTGGCTTAAGAAAAAACACAGTAAATGTTAATACATATTTTAATCTATAGCATACAGTAATATCATGACATTAAAGACTTTTAATTACACTATTCTTACCATTTGCCTTTTAGTTAAAATCCCAAAAGCCCCAATCAAGCAAATGGACATGCCAGTGAAGACAAGAATCGAAAACTGTCCAAATGTGAGAGGATACAAGCCATTAATACATTTACAAGTATTTAATATATGGGCAATTCCAGTGTTATGGACGTGACGTTTTTATGCATTATTGATGAACAAAATGCCACATAACCTCCGCAAACCTAGCAGTATTTCACAATTTTGTTCATATATGCAAACTCCACGGGTGAATGTAGGAAAACATACAAAAAAATTATATCATGATTTACAGTACATCAAGAATATGAGCCTTTCAATTTGCGTTATACATACATACATACATACATACATACATATATATATATATATATATATATATATATATATATATATATATATATATATATATATATATATATATATATATTAGTGCTGTCAAACGATTAAAATAATTAATCTGATTAATCACAAAATTTTACAATGATTAATCGTGATTAATCACTTTTAATCGCAACACATTTCCTCCAGTAAGAATTTGGATGCCCGGGTATGTTGGATCCTTATTTTGCCCTGTAAAGGCCCTGACACTAAATAGTTGCCTTTGCTCTTCTCAAATTGACACCTGTCCCTTACCCCCTGTCCCTTATCCCCAAACATGTTGTTGGACAGTCAGAAGCCAGGCCATAATCTTTGTCTAGTTTGACTTGATGGCCGAGCCATTTTCTATCTGAAATTTAGCATATTAAATGGCATGAAAGTGGAACCATATCCATCAGGATTAATCTGAGTTAATTTTTTTAATCTGAGTTAAATTTTTTGGATTAATCACGTGATTAATCAGTTAATTTTGACAGCACTAATATATATCAATGTTTAATGTTTATTTTTAATAGCCTAATTATTAAAATGTTCAAGGTTTAATAATTATTTTAATCTCACTTGAAGTATAAAATATGGTACAATTACCATAACAAGATAAACAACTAATGTTTTAATAAAGCTGTGACACTCAGTGTGTAATATTTCACAGTTTTTTTATAGCAGCACTGGCAATAAATTCATAAACAGGAAAAAGGAGGTTGATATCATATATTTACCGTGGTTAGGGCCCATTCCTTCTCTCTGAAAGCTCCATAGACTCCAAGGATGGAAATTCCTGCCATGACTAAACCAAACAGGGACACTGACCAGAAATTATTCCCCAGCTCATTTTTCTGGAGAAATCAATAATAATGGTCTCAATACACAGTTATTTCATGTAACTTTTGAGTTCACCAAAAGTTGAATTTAGAATGTTGGCAAAAGTTGACAATTCTACATAGAATATAATGTATAAAGCGCATATAGCCATGCATTTTCATCGTCACGTCTTTACCATTTCTGCTGTTATCCCTGAACCATGCGCAAGTGCAACAAACCCAATTCCAGTCAACTGAGGAGGAACAATACACAGTTATGAATAAAAACACCTACTGGATAAGGACATTGTAATCAAATAAAATAGAGAGAGAGAGCGAGAGAGAGATGTGACCACGTCACAACTGCTAAATACAGCACAATATAATGGCCCTGACAAAATTGTCAAGGCCATCCTTTTTGGATTTATCCATATTCATATATATACAATAAAAGTACTAAAATGTGTCACTTACAGCAAAAAGGGCATTGAAGACTATGAAGACCCATTTCAGAAGTTTATTAACTGGAGACATTTTCGTAGCTCAACAAACCCTGTTTCAATGTCACCAATGAGACAAGCACATAATGTAATGAGAGTCAGTTTCAAGAGGTGTTTTTGTAATGTGAGCCACAGCTTCCGGCCTGAGCAACACACTTCCTTATTCACTCTTTTGGGTTTATTTTCTCAAGAGAAAGTGTTTTTCTACATTTTGGCAGTTGAATTTCAAAAACTCTGAAGGAATGGAAGGAAAACATTACAAAAATTACAGACCACATAGCCTATCCATCCCCAAATGAAAAAAAGTATCTTTTGAAGAGATCAATACAAAAGGCTTATAAGCCTTTAATATGAACCTCATGTATGATTATTCAAATCTTTTGTGGCACATAGGCCTACAAATGTGGCATTGTGACATTGTTTTTAACTGGCACATCCTGAAAAACTTTATTTATTTTGTTTCATCTTGCTCTCCTATAGGCTGACATAGGATGTAGTTTTTTTCATGGGCCCATGGTTGCCTCTTTATGAATCTCCACCAAACAATTCATGTCAATTTATGTAAAATTTTCATTAATTTGTTGCATTTTAGTTTATAAAAAAAATTATTTCAGACCCGAGTAAGGCTTGTTTTAAGTCATTTCAAAACGTTCACACACACACACGCCTTGTGGTTTTAGTGTATGTGACCGACTGACGCATGCGGCATATCTGAAAATTAGATCAGGAAATGGTTTTACTTTTATGTACGTCTTGAGCACTTTTTTACCAGTGGGAAACGAAAGGTACTGTGGTACCAGCTCGACACGGTTCGACATGGCACGCTTTGCCAGTCAATCGAAATCGGGCTTTATTTTGCCATAAGACCCTGATGATAACCTGGATTTGTTTTCAAAAGGGCCATTCACACCTATCCCCCCACAGATTCCCCAAACATCAGCCTCTGCTGTTGTTGGACATTCAGAAGCAAGGCCATAATCTTTGTCTAGTTTGACTTAAAAGTCTAGCCATTTTCTATCTGGATTTGAACACAATACATGTCATCGAAGTGGAACCATATCTATCTTGATTAATCAGAAAATTAATCGAGGTTAATTTTTCTTGGATTAATCACTTGAGTTAAAGCATTAAGTAATTTTGCCAGCATTAGTTGGACACTTAGAACATTGGAATTTTGTAATCTTTTTAGCCCGAGTAAATAAGGCTTGTTTATGAAGCCATTCAAAAATGTTTACATACACGCGTACACACGCATGTGCGCGTGCACACACGCACACACACACCTTGTGGTTTTATTCTATGTGACTGACTGACGCATGTACACTGACGCATATCTGAAAATTCGATCAGGAAATGGTTTTACTTTTATGTACGTTTTGAACTAAACTCTCTCACTTTCACTGACCCAAATCACAAATTTTTACTCTTCAAATTCTGTTTCCCAATGCAGCTTGGATGAGTTTATGTCAAGTGATAAAATGGACAGATAGCCTAGAGATGCATTGTTTTTTATTGTACAAATCGTCAAAGATAACATTCATATTTTACTTCAAGGGCATTACTACTACTACTACTACTACTACTAGGTATCATTTGTAGCTACTAGTGGTGTCAAATGATTAATATAAATAATCTGGTTTATTACAAAATGTTGCCAATATTAATCGCGATTAATCACTTTTATTCGCAACTCATTTCTTCCTGTAAGAATTTGGATGCTACGGTATGTTTGACCCTTATTTTACCCTGATACTAAATTTGTTCTCAAATGGGCCAATTACTCCTATCCTCCCACAGATTCACCAAACATCAACCCTCTGCTGTTGTTGGACATTACATTCCATAATCTTTGTCTTGTTTGACTTAAAAGTCTAGCCATTTTCTATCTGAAATTGAACACAATACATGCCATGAAAGTGGAACCATATCCATCAGGATTTTTTTGATTAATCACTTGAGTTTAAGTGTTAATTTTGCCAGCACTAGTAGCTACTGAAAGACCCAATCCAAAATTGTACTTTACAAAAATGTCTTTAAGAAAATCCATTCAAACAACTTTCAAACAATGTCAGAAGTTGATCTTTGCGTATAGTGTGGAAAGGCTCTGATGTCCTCACTGGGCCTGTTGATCTGTGCTATCATGACAAAGGCCATGACCATTCCAATCAACTGAGGGTTAGAAACAAAACAAAAAACGCACATTATATCTCAGACTGACTACTTTGTGATTACTTTATTTACAATGTCCTGATTTTTTATGATAATAGGCATAGGCTACTGTAGGTTATTAATATATTACATTGTAATGTAGTCATTTATTTACATTATTCAGAAATACAATGTTACAATCAGAATATACAGTTGTAATCACAATGTTAAAGGCAATTACAGTTCATACCGCTATCAGAGCAAATCCGAAGCACATCCCAACCATGATGTCAATCGCTTGATTCAGTAACTGAATCATGTAAGGAACACAGGGCTTGAAATGAAACAAATTGAACCAACAATGTGACTGTTGTTATCACAAAGACTGCAATGAAAACAAGCAACAACAACAGACAAATCCTGTAGCAACCCACAGGCAAAAACAAGTGTGCGTAAGTGCTGTTAAGGTGGCTACAGACCAAAGATCTGCGATGAGACGAGCTGCGATGTTTAAAAACCTGCAACGTTCTAAAACTCAGAAACTGTGATTTGACGTATTACATTTTTTTGTGACGGCTTGCAAATGCAGTTTGTTCAAATTCAGTTTGAAGTGGCTTTAAGAGACTAGTCAGAGGAAAGGGAAGTCTCTTTCTCAGTTCCCCATTTGGAGCGGTATATCATCATAATCTGTAGGATTTCCTGTTTACTTTGATATGCGTTTTGTCATAGTTAGGTGAATAATCCGTAATAGACTTTAGATTTTGAGTAATGCGCCAGAGACTTTCAACCAGGGTTGTCATACATTGTCAGTTGGCTCTAACAGATCTCTGACAAATTAGCAGTTTTTAAGCTTTATGTTTTGAACAATGCGCATATCTGAAAATAGTTTATATTCTTTTGAATTTGGGTTGTAGTTTTATAATGTAATAGCCTGGCAAATGCCAAACTAAAATCACAAGTGATATTTAGTCTGGGGACCTACCTATTGCATTTCTCGTAGCGGAAGCATGTCTATCATAGCGTCTGTACATACCTCGGAGCCAATACCAGAGCCACCACGTGACGTAAAATGCAATCGAGGGCCGTACAAATCCCTTTTTGTTCTGCGATTGGATACCGAAAGCAAGCGAGAAAAACGGCCATGGTCACCATGCTCCTCTGCAGAGTCAAATGAAATAAGCGCGCAAAGGAGCATGGGAATTCCCAGGCTAATAATGTAATGCATGGACGTGGAACGTGGTCAACGGCATGCTGACTGCAGCAGTGGACACCAATTAATTTGTCACACTGAAATGTTTGTATATTTACAATGTAACTTCAATTTCATTAATCATTATTATTACCTCCACCAAGGAGGTTATGTTTTCGGTTGCATTGGTTTGTCTGTTTGTTTGTTTGTCAGCAGGATAAGTCAAAAAGTTATGAACGGATTTTGATGAAATTTTGTGGAGTTGTTGGAAATGGCACAAGGAACAAGTGATTACATTTTTGTGGTGATCCGGATCACAATGGCCTTGGTGGAGGTTTGCATTCTCTGAGTGCTTCTAGTTGTTGTTAAGTTTTATGTTTTCCATAACTGTAAGGGCCAAACACAGAATGTGGCTTACCTCATTGTAGACCTCATGTGTGTTTGACTGCAACTGTGAAAGAATTCATCAGATTTTTAGATGGGGATTTGGGAATACACTTATATCAGGGAGGGTTGAAGCAAAGGGTCGATCTTTGCTTAATATGCTCTCTGTCTCTAACATGTACATCACACACACACACACACACACACACACACACAGGCCCATAATGATTAAAACCCCTTAATCTTTAAATTATAATCCATAAATCTTTCCCAAAATCACATCACCTCGTAAACGGAGAGCTCCACACACATTCCAGTGCCTTGATGGACTGCAGCACAATGGCAAGAATCTGGAATTTCTGGGGCCCAATCCCTGTAGTCCTCTGTGCCACAACACTCAAGCTGAAATACAGAGTAAGTAAATTCAATGCAGTATTCTACATAAAACATGGATTCAAACACCAGCGCTGGTATAATGTGATATTTTTGGAAAAGCTGGATGAGAGTTAGACTTACAATAATATTTACAGTATACTGTAAAATAATGGCACTGTGTACTTTTGATATATTAACCCAAAACACAAATCACAATCAGGTTTGTAATGAACAATATGTAGCATACCATGCCAAGAAAAGGGTAATTAGTTACCTTGGCCCTAGCTTGAAATTCTTGAAGATCTTTTTTGTCTAGTCTTTTGATCCCCTCTTTTAGAGCTTCTGTGATCTAACATAGTGAGCATATGCTGTCATTTAACACATTCCTTTTGACAACAAATTTTTGATATTTAATAGGCCTAGTATAACTGAATTTTAATGAGTTTGTATGTGTTCTCAAGAACTACCATGGACCGTTGCTTTACTATGGACAGGCCTGCAATTACACATATGAACATTCCAATGCACAGAAGTCCAGAAAACTAAAAAATAAAGAAAGGTTCAGAAATTAAACAAAAATTATTATGGGGATGTCAGGAAATTAACCAAAAAATTATGTTTCTTTAGGTTTGGTTTTAGGAACAAGGACAAATTATCTACAAATATTACAAAAATTCATCATGATATTATTTCCTTACCATCTTCAAGGGACATGTCATCTGTTTTTTTGCACCAAAAACTCCAAGAAAGGATATGACAGCAGTAGCACCGCCAAAAAGGTAAACCTGCCATAAATTATCCACCTACTCATTCCCGGGAAGAAATAATAACAAAATTATATTGCTTTTTCATATTGATGTTGAAATGTACATTTAAGTAGCTCTATAATAAAACAGAATTTTATACTGATTATTCTATTTAAAAAAAAATCCTTACCTGGCTCTCAGTCACAAAGCTTACATAGCTCCACAGCAAAATAAGCAAAATGGCTACAATCTGAAACAATAGATAAATGAATTATGTATGTACAGGTATGTATGTATGTATGTATGTATGTATGTATGTATGTATGCATGTGTAAGAGGCTTGTAGTATTTTATTACAGGAACAATCAGTTTTGGGGGTAAACATATTTATTTATCCTACTGTAGGTGTGTTTAATCTCTATGTCTTTAAATTTATTTTTCTGTACACTGCTGCACAACAATATCCCTTTACAAGGATAATAACTAAAACTTGAAAAGGACGTAAAATCAGAGTTCATCAGCTGCTGTGGTGCCTGAGGAGCAGTGAGGTTTAGACACCTCAGCCATGGATGTGTGGACAGTTAAGTTCAAATACTGCCACCACCATTTCAACCATTTTCCCCCCTGTGAGAATCAGGTCACCTTCCATCAGAAGCCCAATGCAGTAGACCATGGCTGCCGCCAAGTGTCCCTCAAAACTATTTCGGTAGCCTAACACTTTAATTCGGCATACCTACTTACATTGTTTATACATTAATGACTGTAATGCATTACAATTCTCATTGTATGAGAAATTGGACATAATTTATTAAATTTAATTTATAATTTATTGGACATTTTATTAAACAAATTGAAGCTTTATAATGATTGTGACACTTTAAATTGATAAAATAATAATTCCTTATGAGTACAGCGATTAGAAAGCCTTCAAAGTTAGTCTGATGTTATTAGTTATAAGACTTTTAGAATGCATTGTCTGTATGTTTATAATGCTTTATGAGTAGCATACTGGACTCATTACTTTTTTCATTCAGCTAATATAGGAACACCTTGATTAAATCCAGTATATACTTACTGTACAGTATCAGTGTGGATTTTTGCACACATACATGTAATCTAATACACACACCAAATATAGATTAAAGTAAAGCAGTCTCATGTCAGAAAGCAGAATAGAAGTTATTATAGTTAGTTTTAGTAACTGTAATTGAACTGAATAAAAAAAAATGTACACCAATAGTCTATACATAACCTCACTGGATGAAAAGGAAAAGTTTTCTTACCCCAAAAAGTACATTAAAGCCAATAAAAAGGCATTTTAAACACAAGTTGACATGACCCATTATGAGAGATCAATATGGTACAGTATGCGCAGAGCTTCTTGGGCCAAGTGTGACCCTATTTAATCAACGTGAAGCGGAAACAACTGTTGCAGAGGAACTTGACATGGTGATGTGATTTTGCATTAAAAAAGCCTAACTGTCTACCTTTACTTCTACATTCATTGAAGCACCATTGTGGGAAAGTTCACTTTTTAAATGAACTAGTTTTGAACTAAGTTCACCGCTCCAAAAAAATGAACTAGTTCAGTTAATTTGAACTAGTTCAGTTTGAATTTGAACTAGTTCAGTTAATTTTTTTATGTTGCGAGGCATACATTTTCTAAATTATTTCCATAGCCCATATACAGACATCCCAACCAACCAACCAACCAACGGAACCCCCCTCTTACTCCTCCCAAAAGAAAAATGCATTTTTCCAATCTCTACTGTATTACATTCAATAACCGACTGTAGGCCTAGAATATTTTCACAGTCAATAACCACCAGTCCATGCTTTATTATTCATTACATTGGCCATGATGGCCAAAATTCAAAATGCATAGTAATTCAGATGCAACTTAAAAAACAATCCTGCACTGTTATATTCTCATCAGCTGTCTTAAAAACAAAACAAGCAATGGGAGGAACATTTTCTACCAAGCAAAAACAACAGTAAAATAGCTTGCAATTTGGTGTTGCCGTCTATTCAGGTATGTATCTGCATAAGTCTTAGGCCTTCTTGGGAACTAACTCTCTCTCCATTGCAACTCTGTAGCTGTGTCCAAAACGGAAAGGTGACTTGCTGCCTCGCTGTCTTCACTCTCTACCATAGAAGGTAACAAGCAAAGATTCTAGAGTGCTACGCATCTTTGGTAACAAACAAGGCAGCTGCTAAAAACTTTGTTTTGGAAGCCCTAGCAAGTTAGCAATTTAGAACGGTGTCTTTTCTTTTATCCAGGCGCCGTTGCTAAGATATCGGTATTCTATAGAATGTTGGGCGCTGATGCTTCCTTCAAAATCGGCCAAAACGAAGGTACCTTCGAAGGCAGAATTTTATGCATTTATTCGTTTCAGACATGCCTTGATGCCTCGCTGCCACCAAATGCTTCCTTCAAAGGCAGCATTTTCCCTGTTTTGGATGCAGCCTGTGTCTCTCACCACCTCTCACTTGCACTAATTATTCCACTCCAAATGCAGAGACTTTATTTCTTTGTAAAAGGGCTTAGTGTCGCCTACTGAACAATTCCTATATAGTGCAAAGTTATATAAGTTTATGTGTGCATTTTCAATGTATTTTGCATGTGTCCTGACTCCCTGATAAACCCCCTATGAAATTCTTATAAGACATATTGAAACATTGTAAAGATTATGTAAATCTTTTGCATATGGGTAACTTTATTTATGTCCATATAGGAGTGGCCTACAGCTTGTATTTTTTGCCCTCAATAGTACCCTCCAGGCAGTTAGTTTGAAACACATACCTTAACCCTAACCCTAAACATAGCCCCCTGAACCCTTACTCTCTTTAGATTTAGGTCTTGAAGGCAACGCTGCCTTGAAGGTACCGTTGAGGGCAAAAAATATCAAGTACCAAACCAACACTAGTGGGTGCAAAAGAATGCGGGTTGGGGATTCTATTCTATGCACCTGACCTAAATACAGACGGTAACAGAAACTACAATGGGTAGCAGCAATGGAAACTGCAGTGGGTGGCATGTCAAAGAAAGATAGGCCTTTGTTCAGGCAATGTAAAATGTAATTTATTAAAGTTAGAATTCAGTGTCCATGTACAGTAATTTTATTGTATTGTATAGTGATACTGTCTGACCCTCATTTATGAAACGGACATACAACAGAAAACTGTGCGTACGCTCATTCTTGTGCAAAATATGCTATTTATTAAACTGATGATGAGCTAGAATGAGCAGTGTTTACACTCAGATCCTGTTTAGTTGCAGTTATTATTACCTCCGCCAAGGAGGTTATGTTTTGCTCAGGCGTGTGTGTGTGTCTGTGAGCAACATAACTCGAAAAGTACTGCACGGATTCAGATGAAATTTTGGGACAACATGTGTTTTGGGACAAGTAAGAACTGATTCGCTTTTGGTGGCGATCGGTGATCCAGAACACCATCTGTGACCACATTGTCTTGGCGGAGGTCTGCAACCTCTGAGCGCTTTTCTAGTTGTAGTTATGAATTTACTGCATGAAAAGTCTGTAAAGCTTACAAGCTATTAGACACAGCTAAACCTGTGCATTTAGCCTTCTGCCTTTACTAAAAAACCTAATTCATGGTCTTTATGTCTCTTGGATTGTGAGACTGAGCATATGTAGATAAGTAATTTATTTTTCATAACGCAACATGCACAGCATTCATTAGTCGTGTAGACTTTTACTTCATGGGAAAATGTTGTGGGGTTTTGTAATAAAATCATTTTCCACTGATAAAGTATTTCAGATCTGTTTAATCTGGGACCTGGTTAATTGTTTTATATCCACAATTTTCACCCCTTCCTTTCATGCCGCCTACTACTGCAACAAGGCAATCCTCAAAGAATTGTAAATAAACACATATACACATTTCTGTTTGTTTTTATTTTTTCAACAAGTGACATTCAAGTAAAGTCAAATCTGAGCCGACACTTCACTTTTTTTGTTTTTATGTTTAATTTCCAGTTGTAGCTTTCATTTTTTTTTTTCCTATGTCGCTGCCATTCATTTCCAGTCACTGTCTGTATCGCACACACACACTGTCTCACATTCAACAGTTTTACAATGCCAGCCACAAAATCAGTGTGTGTTGCAGAATTAGAATAAATAATTTAAATTAAAATAAAGTTGAACACATTTCGAATGTAGTTATAAAAAGAACACCATAAATTCAAGTGTTTTGCAAGTGTGTTTGTACTGCATACTCAATAGCAGATCTTGTTCTGACATCAGTACACCCTGGGATATTATGTACAATGGCATTTAAATAACTGTTGCACACTAACTAATTCACAATGTTTAACTCACACAATCAAACATACTCTTCTGCAGTTAACATATATACACCCTTTCCTGAAGGGTGGCATAAGCACTATATGCAACAGAAAAGAACACTGATTTTTCCAAAGCAGAATTCCAATTACTGAGAGATGTTTCAGGCAACAAACTGTGTATTACATCCAAACTACACATTCAATTTTGCTCCTGTTACAAGTGTGTGTGTGTGTGTGTGTGTGTGTGTGTGTGTGTGTGTGTGTGTGTTTGCATGTGTGTGTGTATATGTGTGTGTGTGTGTGTGTGTGTTTTTGTATATGTGTGTGTTTGCGTGCGTGTTTGTTTGCAAGTGTGTATGTGTGTGTGTGTCAGGCTGAGGGTGTGGAGCAGGTGACCACTATTAGCAACTCAAAAGTGCTAACACCACTGAAAATGTCAGGCCTCAAGATGCCAGACACTTGGCATCTCCTCTACCATAGTAGACTGTGAGTGTCTGGTTTCTTATTGTAGCTTATGGACGGTGTGAGTGAGAGGTCACAATGTACACCTCCATACAGAGAGAGAGAGAGAAACGGCGCTAAAGGCAGACTTGTGTTAAGAGAGGACTCATACACACACACACACACACACACACACACACACACACACACACACGCACACACACACTCCCTACTGCAACCTACAGCTTCCCTATCTCTCTCACACACACACACACACACACACACACTCCCAAATGCAACTTACAGCTTTCTTATAGACACACATACACACATACTGTACATACATACACAAGTGCTCACACATACACACACACACGCACCACTACAGTTTTAACACATTTCGGTGCAACAGCTGCATTTGTGAAGAGCTTCTCTAAAGGTGAAACAGGCCTGGCTGGATGCATGCTTGTCTCATTCTGTCTGGGCCACATACAATACAGTCTGTGTCTCTTCTCCCTTCTTCCCCATTCAACTCCATTGGCTCTGCTGGCTAGTAGTGTGTGTCTGGCTGTGTGTCACTGACACGGAGGGGTGGGGTTTCTGGTGCTAAGGGATGGCAATAACGCGCCATTCATAGTAGAAGAATATTTAAATTATTTAATTTAGGGTGTGTATCAGTGTGTGCAATGCTTTTGCCAGGAGAAAAAAAAGTGTTTCTCTGTATGCATCTGTGTGTGGGTGGGTGGGTGTGTGCATCTAAAATTGTTGATGTGTATGTACTGTATAGATAAAAGGGGGTATGTCTGTGTTTTTCTGCTTGTGTGTGTGTGTGTATATACAGTATGTGCAGATGTATTTGTGTGTATATGTGTATATTTGTATATGCGTGTTTTCATATACATGTGTTTGTTGTGTGTTTGTATTTGTTATGTGTGTGTATGTGTGTGTGTGTGTATGTATGTGAGAGAGAGAGAGAGAGAGAGAGAGAGAGAGAGGGGGGTGTGTGTATGTATGTATGTACAGTATGTATGTGTGTGTGTGTGTGTGTGTGTGTGTGTGTGTGTGTGTGTGTGTGTGTGTGTGTGTGTGTGTGTGTGAGAGAGAGTGTCAGTGTCTGTGCAGTAGGGTCTGCAGGTCCTCGGGCAGGGAGCTGATGACAGTGTGGATGGAGCGCTCCAGTCTCTCCAGCAGCTCCTCCTGAACACCCAACTGCTGCCTACGAGCCCTCATCTGAGAGAGGAGGGAGAGAGAGAGAGAGAGAGAGAGAGAGAGAGAGAGAGAGAGAGAGAGAGAGAGAGAGGGAGGTGGAGAGAGAAAGAGAGAGAGAGAGAAAGGGGGGGGAGAGGGGTGGAGAGAGCGAAAGAGAGAGAGAGAGGGGTAGGGGAGAGAGAGAAAGAGAGAGGGAAAGAGAGACAGAGAGAGAGAGAGAGAGATAGGGTCAGATGGAGAGAGAGAAAGAGGGCAAGAGAGAGAGAGAGGGGTGAGAGAGAGAGTAAGAGAGAGAGAGAGGGTGTGAAAGGCAAGGTGGGAGGGAGTGATAGAGGGAGAGGAAGAGAGAGGGTGGGAGGGAAGGAGAGAGAGGGAGAGAGGTAGGATGGGAGAGAGAGAGAGACAGTGAGACATGGAAGTGATAGACAGTGAGGGAAAAGAAGAAGAGAGAAATGGGGGAGAGAGAGTGAGTGAAATATAGAGGGAAGGAAGGAGAAAGAAGGGAGAGGGAGGAAGAGAGGGGAAGATGATGAGAGAAGGGAGAAAGAAAGAGAGAGAAAGGGGGAATGTGAGTGGGACATGGGTGGGTGGGGGAGTGAATCAGAGGAAAACACCAGCAAAGTAAAAGAATTATATGGTAGGAAATGAAGAGATCGTGATGAAACGAGGAATAAGGAGGAATGATGAAAAATGGAGAGATGAAGAAGGAGGAGAGAGATAGGGGGGGGCAGACATGGGCTGAGTTCATCACAGATCAGAGAGTGTCTTCAGTTTATTTGTGTCAGACAAGGTTGGCTCCTGCGGCCGTGTGTGTGTGTGTCACATCACATTATTCTCACCAGCTTCTCGCGCAGTTTAAGGATGAGGTCTACAATCTCCACTTCTGACTTGTCTCTCGTCCACACCAGTAGATCCTTAGACACACACACACACACACACACACACTTAATTGTATTTGAAGTTACGATCAC
>JAODXP020001395.1:0-23639 GCA_027497455.2 Sardinella longiceps | reverse complement strand
GGGCTGGGCGATATTCCGGTATTACGACTACGATACGATATGTTTTTGATATCGGATTGTAATTAATAATATCGTCATATCGGTGTCATCTTAATGTTGGACCATTTTATCAAAATCCACTCGCTCTATTGTGTTTTGACCCGTCACTGCCGCAGCCAGAGCCAGTTCTCTCACGTTGCTCAACAGCGCCCCTTTCATAATGCACGTGCTGCCAAATTGCAATTGCACCCTTTCAGTTCAAACACGGCGGAGACAGTAGAAGAAGCAGAGCTTGCATCAAAGAAAAAGAACATTGTCTCGCTTATATTTCCGCCATTCTAACGTTTCAGTATGTCCTGTGTTTGTAGCCTATTAGCCTACTTGAAGTAGGCCTACTGCTAACTCATGCCTACACACGCACTTACACACAGGTGTATGCGTCTAGTCTGCTCTGTTGCTCCGAAGTTTAGTGTAACTCCGATGTCAGTGAAAACAAATATTTTACCGACGCAATCATAGACGTTAACTCGCATGTTCGATATTTAGGTTGTTAATTAGCTAGATGATTAATGTTGTCGCTTAGAAATCTCTTTCTCTTGAACGGAATACCCCGCAAATATCAGTTTCAAAATTACAGCGCGAGTTAGAGAGGACGGTGAAACTGTTCGGAGCGCAACTGAGAGAGAGAATGTTTGTGAGCGTCATTATAGCAATAGCATTGGCTATAGATATGCAGACGCATATCTGAACGTATACCCTCTGTCTCTCTCTCATCTTCAAATCACTTCGTCACTGAGAGCTTTTTGCAGGGCAAAATGGCAATATGGCAAAATGCATTTTAAAGGTATGCTCATGCATTGTAGGTCTACTCATGTAGGCCTAGATCATAATGCCATATTTTCATTGAGCCTGTTTACAATATAGGCCTAGTAGGCTATAATTTAAAGGGCCACCATCCAATTTTTTTTTTTTTTTTTTTTGTAAACTTGTGAACTAGGTACATAAAAGACAACATCTGTCTGGCACTACTTGAACATGTTAATGATTTCTGATAGCAAAAATTATATCAATATCATGCTACAACTATTATTTATTATTATTATTATTTTTAATTGGTATTCACCTCCACCAATACATGTTGAACAGGACGAAAATTTAAATAAATAAATAAATAAATGTTAAATGTTGCAGAGCTGTTGGCCCGTTTCACTCTTCGTCGTTAAAATATCGATATATATCGTATATCGCCCCTTGGCCCCAAAATATCGGGATATCAGTTTTGGCTCATATCGCCCAGCCCTAAATTAGGCTACTTAATGAAATCGCCTAGGCATGCAGGTAATGCATGTGTAGCCTAAGTGTATGCTAACCTAAATTTCCAAGGTAAACTCAGCGATTTGCGATCAACCTAACATGCTACAGGGGGCAAGTAGGGAAACTGAGTCGGATAAATGTAGACAAAAACATCGGGAGCGGGACGGGATTCGGGTGTCATTCTCTCGGGATTTTGTGGGACAGGATTTTTTCACTCCTGTGTCATCCTCTATAGCATACGCTAAAGGTCACAGAGAAAAAAAAACACTTGTCCTTTTAACTGCTTTATGAGTTAAGTCAGGCACTCATTCCTTGTTGAGCTCACACACGCACAAAACCAGCAGTGAAGACAATTGAGGACTGTCAATGCTTAAGATAACTAACAATGCACTTTACTACAATGAGACGTTTTAATCTTTATTTTTATCCATTTGAATAGGCCCTATGCTACAAATTCAGAGTTTTTTGGCTTTCAATAATGAGAGGCATGGACCTTCTTTGGCCTCCTCATCATGGTTCAATCAATTAAATAAATTAAATGTGACTATATTGCACAGGGCTCCGCACTGCGCCTCTGTGCAAAGAACTTCAGTTCGCGGTGCACCCTCTCCTTCCCTCATCACAAACAAAGTGTGGGCACGGAGCAGCAACAACCCGCGTGGTTCAAACAGGGGGCACTGCTTTTGGCCATTTATTTGCATAACCTGCCAGTGTTTGTGACTTAGAATAATATATAAGACATCAACGATGAGCAAGGTATTAGAGACTGCAGTCAAGAAGACAGACATTTTTGCATTTCAAAAGTATTGAATGTGAGGTCCATGTTATGTACTTCTGTTCCTTTTTATGATTACCCATTATTATAATACATAGCCCTTCTTTCCCTCGGAGTAAGTGTAACCTGGGTCCGTGGGTTAGGTTCTCACCTATTAAGCCTTCTAAGGAAACTATGAGACATAACCACTCATACAGTACACTTAATACAATAGAATCAACAAATATACTAACCAGTGAGTGGAGACTGACACAAATTATGTAAAAGGTGTATCAATAAATGTATTTAATGTAAATCACTCCAGAGCAAGTTTGTGTGGTAGGTGCTAAACATTGGTGGTGGTTAGTGTGGTTGAAGTGCTTTGGGTGCCTTGGAAAGTGCCATCAAGGTGATCTGTTGTTCTTCTTGGAACATTGGACCTATTGACATGGAAAGTGATTTGTCTCTGAGTAAAAGGCCCAAAAATTATCAAAAGAGCTGAGACATTACAAGGATATACTAAGAGAGTTTTTATTGTCACATGCTTATGATTGTGAAATTTGTGACAGGTGTCAGCCGATTATGTGAAGTTTTTCTGTTTTGTTTGTGTCAAGATCCTGTTTACCCGTGCTGACTATATTATACATTATACTGTACGTATTATTATACCAGTTATTGTATTCCCATCACATACTCATCTCCAACATCCTTCTTGTACCCTTTTTGTTCCCCTGTACACACACCACTGGTGCCACCACACACAGCCCCTTGCCCATCCCTCCCTAAGTCAACACAAGCTTCACACTTTAGCTTGAACCACGCCCAGAAAACCCTCTACTTCCGTCACACAGCCCCCCACCATCACTCTGCCACAGAGCCTCTGGCCATCCTCTTAAGACTCTGTTATTGTTTCAGCAGTGGCATTAAGGAGTTGTCAGTTGGTCTAATTCCTTTTTTTCCCCTTTCCTCTACAGTTTGCTCACAGTATTCACGTGGTGTGTTTGCAATCTTCGGCCTATACGACAAGCGTTCTGTGCATACGCTGACTTCATTCTGCGGAGCCCTACACATCTCCCTTATAACCCCTAGTTTTCCCACGGAAGGAGAAAGCCAATTTGCACTCCAACTACGGCCATCTATACGAGGAGCACTTCTCAGCCTCCTCGGCCACTACGACTGGAATCGATTTGTCTTTTTATACGACACTGACCGGGGTAAGAAACTTAATTGTTAATGAATTCAGTTGTGTCTGGAAGGTGCATTACGACAGACTCTTGGATCATAATGGCTTCCCATTTAAAGGAGAAATCCGGTGTGATAAGGACCGAAAGTATATTGCAACATCATGAAAAGTTGAACATTTGCCAGGGAAAATGATTTTGATATGATCATGCAGGCTGGAGAAGACCACTAATTGTAGCTTTCAGGGGCACCTCAGCTAGTTGTTCCTATTTTAAACCATAGAAAGGCTCAAAATAGCCCCACACTTAGTTCATAGTATGATGACAGTTCCAATATTTAAAACCAGGCATTGAAAACTTAGTAACTATACAGATAGCTACTTACCACCTAGCGGGGTACCCCCAGAAGCTACAGTATAGTCCAGATGATATGTGACAAAAAATAGGTGAAGTGTTCACTTTTTCATAAAAGCGTGAAATTTGGTATACTTGTACAGTTTGGTGCCCTGAACAATTTCAGAAATGGAGCCATCGCAAAAATGACTCGTGGCGGCCGTGGCGGCCATTTTTCTTTCCACCATTACCGAAAACAGTACTTTTAAGCATATCTCTTGAACTGAACAAGGAAATGCAGAAATGATGATGGCTACCCCTATGTTTTCATGGTCAAGGATTTCAATGACACCAAACATGATATTGTAAATGCCTTTGGGTTGCCATGGTTACCATCTCAGCTTTCCGCCATAATGGAATTAATAAATTTTTCTTCATAACTCGAGGACCAGACATGGTAATAAAGAAATCGTGATGTCTACCCATATGTTTTTATGGTCAAGAAATGCAGTGAGACAATAATAAGCAGTATATAAGGTTCAAGTAAATGGTTCAAGGTGAATTCAGTGACACTGTGGAGTACAATGACATCTGAAAATATTCAGAATGAACTTTCAAGCATATACTCCTTGAGCCAGAGGGGTTGGTGGTTACCAAAAAGTGGCAGTGGCTACCATACCTTTTATGAAAGCCTGGAATATCAGGTTTTCAATTATGTATGATGGCCATTTGAGAGGAGTAATTGTTTTGAGTTATTGCACATGATGTAAACCTAGATAAAGGAAATTATGCGTATAAATCTAGCAGAATGCTGAGATAGCTGGATATGTAAAAATGGTATAACAACAAATGAAACATTGATTCTTATGTTTTGGGGTGTGGTAAACCCAATTATGACTTAGTCATTACTGTAAAAGGAATGGTCAATGACACTTTTTGTACACAGATTGCATCATTTTTCTCTCTATATCCCCCATCCATAAGAAAGGAAAGATCTTTTTACACTGCTCAAAAAATAAAGGAACACTTTTTTTATTGGGTATCACATTAGGTCAGTTAAAGCTCTCTGATAATGATCTGGTCACTGAAGTAGCAGAGGGTGTTGTTAATCAGTATATAGCTGTACTGATGTTGATGGAATAAAAACAGGTATACAAGAGGGGCAGCAATGAGAGGGCCCCCAAAACAGGAATGGTTTTGTATATGGAGGTCATTTCATTTGAATCATCTTTCTGGATTGTTTTCCACTAGTGCTGGTTTTGGCTAGAGTCATTATCAATATTGGTAGTAGTGTGAGGCAGAAGTCCAACTCCTCCAGGATGGCATATCCACGACATGCCAGATAGGAGATTTAATGTATCTCCAAAACACAACTTCCAGAACATGGAGGACATTTTCAGGAGACAGGCTAGAGAACACCAAAGCTGGCAAGTCTGCCTGTGCATGTACCTTCCACAGATGAGAGCAGGTTCACCCTGAGCACCTGTGATAGACATGAAAGAGACAAGGTTCCTCCAGATGTGTTGCAAGAGTATGCAGGCAGTACGTGGAGTGTGAGGGAATTGGTACAATTAATGGCCCTCACCATCACCTGACTTAACCTCTCTGGGACATTATATTTTGGCACATTAGACAGTGCTAAGTTGCTCCTTAAACTTTGCTGAAGCTCAGGGATGCCTTTCACAGATCTGTGAGGACATCCCACAAGACACCATCCATTGTCTCTTTTGGAGCATGCCACAGCGTTGTCAAGCATGCATGGGGACTACAGAAATTAAATATAGGTAAAATGGATTAGCCTGAGACATCATTATTTCACTTTGAGTTTGGGGGTGTCTATATAATAAGCCCTTAATAGGCTGAAACCTTATTTCAATGAAAATTATGTGGCATCCTTTTGTTCCTAAGGCATTGCCCTATCCATATCTGCAGATCAAACACAATTTTTGTTCTTGTTGAGATCTGATATATTATTTTTAAGTGCTCCTTATTTTTTTCAGCAGTGTATATTCTTTAAATTTCCATTTCCCAATAATACATTTTTAGTTATTTGCAGTAGTAAATTTGACCAAGAAATATCCAACCTGATGCAAGCCCTCGATCCAAACATTGCTCACATCATGTATGCATACTGAATGCCATTTCATTACACTTTGGTCAGAATCACAATTGCCTGAATTTCATTGTGCCAGATCTATTCATTCTATACACACTCCTATAATTTGCAGCAAGTGTTCAACTTCTGCAAAACCATCTTAAGCGTGTTTTAAGTTGTGGTTTTGGTAGAAGATTGACTGAATCAATAAATGTGTTCAAAGCATTTGAGAGTTTGGTTCATATAAACTGTTTAAGTATTTGTGATTAACTGCAACTTTCAAATTTGAATTAGCCTGGCGATCACCAAACTAAAATCACAAGTGATATTTAGTCTGGAGACGCCCCTATTACTTTTCCCGTAGTGGAAGTATCGTTTACGATAGAGCCGATTATTGGGCGCTACAAATGTCTATCATAGCATCTGTACGTAGCTCAGAGCCAATACCAGAGCCAGCATGTGACGTAAAATGCAATTGAGGGCCGTGCTAGTCCCTTTTTGTTCTGTGATTGGATACCTAAAGCAGGCGGGAAAAACGGCCATGGTCACCATGCTGCTTTACAGAGTGAAATGAAATAAGCGCGCAAAGGAGCATGGGAACTCCCAGGCTAACTTTGAATATGAAAAATGTCCTTTTTGGGGGCCCTCTCATTGTTGCCCCTATTTGCTGATACTGATTAACAATGCCCTCTGCTACTTCACAGACCAGATCATTATCAAAGAGGACCTAATGTGATACCCAATAAAAAAGTGTTCCTTTCATTCTTTCATTCATTCTTTCTTATGGATGGGGAGAATAGAGAGAAAAATGATGCAATCTTTGAAAATGTCAAAAAATTTCATCAACCATGCCAAAAGGTCATGACCTTGACCTTTTACAGTAATGACAATGTCATAATTGGGTTTACCACACCCTAAAACATAAGAATCAATGTTTCATTTGTTGTTATACCATTTTTACATATCCAGCTATCTCAGCGTTCTGCTAGATTTATACACATAATTTCCTTTATCTAGGTTACATTATGTGCAATAACTCAAAACAATTACTCCTCTCAAATGGCCATCATACATCATTGAAAAGCTGATATTCCAGGCTTTCATAAAAGGTATGGTAGCCACTGCCACTTTTGGTAACCACCAACCCCTCTGGCTCAAGGATGAAAGTTCATTCTGAATATTTTCAGATGTCATTGTAATCCACAGTGTCACTGAATTCACCTTGAACCATTTACTTGAACCTTATATACTGCTTATTATTGTCTCACTGCATTCCTTTACCATAAAAACATATGGGTAGACATCACGATTTCTTTATTACCATGTCTGGTCCTCGAGTTATGAAGAAAAATGTATTAATTCCATTATGGCGGAGAGCTGAGATGGTAACCATGGCAACCCAAAGGCATTTACAATATCATGTTTGGTGTCATTGAAATCCTTGACCATGAAAACATAGGGGTAGCCATCATCATTTCTGCATTTCCTTGTTCCGTTCAAGATATATGCTTAAAAGTACTGTTTTCGGTAATGGCGGGAAGAAAAATGGCCGCCATGGCCGTCACGAACCATTTTTGCGATGGCTCCATTTCTGAAATTGTTCAGGGTACCAAACTGTACAAGTATACCAAATTTCACGCTTTTATGAAAAAGTGAACGCTTTTTTCACATATCATCTGGACTAAGTAAGCCTCATAGAATAATGAAAGTCACATTTCAGAGAAAGAAAGACAGGATGATGCAGAAGTGAAAGGAGAGTAAAGTTATGCAAATATTGTCCAAAAAATTACTTAAATTAGGCTAGGCTATTAGGCTAACGAAATATAATTCACAGGCCTATGAAAGTGCTACCATCTGGCCAAACAGGAAATTGAAAAAAAGGGTTTATCTGAAACTTTTCAAAATATTAGGTTGTATGATTGATATTGACCTGTCAAATTTACATTACTAGCTCTGCGCCACCACCACACACATGCACACACATTCACACTCACATGTACTCAACTGAATACTGACACACACACCGACACTGATAGTATATAACTATAGTTTTAATAATAGATGAAAGCCTTCATCATTACTATTTAAAAATCTCATTTTATTCCAACATTTGTAAATTACTATAAAGAATATTTTCTAATGCCATAACTTGGCTTTTGACGTTAATTGTTTATCCATACAGTTACCTATAATAGAACTTATTTTGCGTTCCAATAGGTAAGCTAAAACAGAAATTAACTAGAGAAGCGCTCAGAGAGCGCAGACCGCCGCCGAGGCAATGTGGTCACAGACAAAATAAATTCCAGATGGTGTTCTGGATCACTGATCACCACCAAAATCGAATCAGTTCTTACTTGTCCCAATACACATGTTATCCGAAAATTTCATCCAAATTCATGCAGTACTTTTCGAGTTATGTTGACGGGCACTCGCCGGCGAAAACATAACCTCCTTGGTGGAGTTAAAAATCACACAAAAACATGCAAGGAATTTAAATATAATTGCCATAAGAGGAAATGCTGCATCAAAATAGACCAGCGTTCTCTCTGATAAAAAACTGCACAACAACGTCAAACCCGTCCAGTGGCCAAAAACAGAATTATATGTACTTGCTTAGAATCGCCATAGAGAATGAACGGTGGAAAATAAGTTTGACGGTGATAAAGTCCTGTGTGGGCCTGATGGAATACATTACAGAACATTATTTTGGGGCGCTACAACTCCCATCACACCTTCTCTGGTGAAGCACAGTAGGCTATATATTACTCCGCAATTAGTCCGTGAGCCAGGGCCCCAAAATATGAAAACCGTTACCGAAAAAGTGGCAAAGGTTACCATACCTTTTCTGAAAGCTTGGAATCTCAGCTTTCCAATGAGGTATGATGGCCATCTGAGAAACGTAGCTGTTTCGAATTATCGCACATAATGTAAACTAAGGTAGAGGAAAATTATGCGAATGAATCAAGCAGAACACTGATATAGCTGAAAATCTAAAAATGGTATAAGAACAAATGAGACATGGATTCCTATGTTTAAGGGTGTGGTAAACTCAATTATGACACTTCCATTACTCTAAAAGGTCAAGGTCATGACCTTTTGGCAAGGTCAATGTCATTTTTTGCCATTTTCGCACAGATTGCTTAATTTATTTTCTCCATTTTCCCCACCCATAGTTTTGTGGCAAAGGCCATCATACCTCTTCTGAAAGCCTAGAATCTCAGCTTTCCAATGAGGTATGATGGCCATCTGAGAAGAGTAGCTTTTTCGAGTTATCGCACATAATGTAAACTAAGGTCCAGAAAATGATGCTTATAAATCCAGCAGAACACTGAGAAATCTGAAGGTCTAACAATGGTATAACAATAAATGAGACATGAATGCCTATGTTTTAGGGTGTGGCAAACCCAATTATGACATTGCCGTTACTGTAAAAGGTCAAGGTCATGACCTTTTGGCAAGGTCAATGTCATTTTTCGCCATTTTCGCATAGATTCCATAATTTATTTTCTCTATTTTACCCATTCATTGCTTTGTGGCAAAGGCAATCATACATTTTCAGAAAGCCTGGAATCTCAAGTTTTCAATGATATTTCAATGCCATCTGAGAGGAGTAGCTGTTTTGAGTTATTGCACACAATGTAAACTACTGTTGAGACAATTAAGCATAATCAAGCAGAGCACTGAGATAGCTGATGGTGTGAGACATGGATTACTATGTTTAAGAGTGTGAAATGCCATTACTATTGCTGTTACAGTTGCCAGTACTGTAAAAGGTCAAGGCAATGGCCTTTTTGGCATGGTCAATGACATTTGTTGACATAGACACAGATTGCATTATTCGTTTTCTCTATTTTCCCCGTCCATATTTTTGGGAAGAAAGATGTGTATATTCTTTAAAATCCCAACAAAATGCTCTTTCAAATGGTATATAGCACTTGTGTAATAGTCAGACTCTGGCTTTTTACATATTGCAGAGATTCAGCAGTGCACTTATGATTCAGATATGGAATATGCTTCATTCAGTATTCACAGCTCACTGTGCATGATAAATAGTATGTATATGTTTGACAAATGTTTAGGTAGTCTTCATTCATGTCCAAATCACAATTCAAACTCCTCATCGTAATCCTCATCAGAGGAATAGGATTGTTCCTCATCAGCAAAATCATACTTCTTTCATGGCATAGGTCAGTGCAATGGGGAATTGTCATGCATTAGGGTCTGACAATGGATACAAGGATTTCTACCCCAATACATAATGGCTTTTACCTAGATGTTCTCTGGCAAATGCAAATCAAGCTCCGCAGTGCTGGGCAGTGAGCCTGCTGGAGTTAATTGTGTAGAGCATAGGCAACCTGTAGCTTCTTGCACAAAGGAAGAGGTATTATTTCTGCTGATGGATCCTCCTCATGACCTATAAGGCACTTCATGACTTAGCTCCTGCATATATTACACCTACTTATCCCATACTGTCCTGAAAGACTTCTGAGATCTCAAAATGCTGGTTTCCTTGAAAAGCGACTATATCTAAATCTACAATCGGGGAAGAGCTTTCACCTATCGGGCACATCTCTTATTGAATTCTATTCCTCTCTACATTTGCGAAGCTGACTCTCTTAATACCTTTAAGTCTAGACTTAAAACCTTCCTCTTTGACATTTCTTACAGTTAGGGATGGTACATGGCATATCATCACTCCCCATGGGATATTTTGGGATGGGCTGCTTCTGCTGTTTACCCCTGCTTGGGAGTAAGGTGGCCACTGACCATCCCCACTGCGACCATGAGCTGCAATAGCCTAGTGCTGCCACTTACTGCACACATGCCATCGTGTACAACTCTCTTTCTAATTTTTCTCTCCCTCACCTCACTCTGACACACTTATATCATTAAGTGACTGGCCTAATTATTTTGTTTCTTCTGCTACTACACACTACAATCATCCCGGCTGAGTGTTGAGCCTCCAGTCCACCTGCCTCCTTGCCACCAACCCCTACCAGCCACATACCAGGACCAGCCTCCTTTCCACCCAGAGTCCCCATAATGGATCCGGCCTAACTGGCCTCCCTGATGACCACTACCTAAATAACGACCTCCATCCAATGAATAATGCCACCACTATTGACTACATCCTCTGACTTCTACCCTATTGACTGTCCCACAAACTATATTTTTCCTACCATCTAGTAACTCTTAGAACAACATTCTGTATTCATGTTGTTACTCTGTGTAAACCATGGTCAATCTATGTATACTGTATGTGTATAGACTACCAACTGTACGGATTAGGCCCCCGGCAGGTAGGTTGAGCCCATGTGCGTGGATCTGCCAATTGTATTTAAGCGCTCTACAAAATTAATTGAATTTAATTTAATTTAATTGAGGACCTTCTACGGCCCTGCACAGCTTTCCAAGAGGAATAAAATAAGGAATAATATAATAGAGGAATAAAATAAAATCCTAAAAAGATACAAAAAGTCACTGGACATGACAAAAGGTCATGACCTTTGCCTATTAGAGCAATGGCACTGTCAATATTGGCCATGAGAATCCATGTCTCATTTGTTAAGTGTGTATGTGTTCAGCTATCTCAGTGTTCTGCTTCCTACACATAATTTTCTCAACTTTAGTTTGTGATAACATGAAGCAGCAACTCTTCTCAGATAGCAATCATACATCATACATTGAAAAAATACTGAGATTCCAGGCTTTCAGAAAAGGTATAGTAGCCTTTGCCAAAAATATTATGGGGAAAATTGAGAAAATAAAAAAAGCAATCTGTGTGAAAATGTGAAAAAATGACACTGACCTTGGCAAAATGTCATGATCTTGACCTTTTACAGTAATGACATTGTCATAATTGGGCTTACTAAAACATAGGAATTCATGTCTCATTTATTGTTATACCATTTTTACATCTTCAGCTTTCTCAGTGTTCTGCTTGATTTATAAGCATAATTTTCTCGATCTTAGTTTACATTATGTGCGATAACTCGAGAAAGCTACTCTTCTCAGATGGCCATCATACCTCATTGGAAAGCTGAGATTCCTGGCTTTCAGAAAAGGCATGATGGCCTTTGCCACAAAACTATGGGTGGGGAAAATGGAGAAAATAAATTAAGCAATCTGTGCAAAAATGTGAAAAAATGACATTGACCTTGCCAAAAGGTCATGACCTTGACCTTTTACAGTAATGGCAGTGTCATAATTGGTTTTGCCACCCCCTAAAACATAGGAATCCATGTCTCATTTACTGTTATACCATTTTTACCTCTTCAGCTTTCTCAGTGAACTGCTTATTTATTAGCATAATTTTCTCGACCTCAGTTTACATTATGTGTGATAATTCAAAATAGCTACTCTTCTCAGATGGGCATCATACATCATTGGAAAGCTACGATTCCAGGCTTTAAGAAAATGTATGATGGCCTTTGCCACCAAAACTATGGATGGGGAAAATAGAGAAAATAAATTAGGTATTCTGTGCGAAAATGGCAAAAAATGACTTTGACCTTGCCAAAAGGTCATGACGTTGACCTTTTACAGTCACAGCAATGTCATAATTGGGTTTGCCACACCCTAAAACATAGGAAACCATGTCTCATTGATTGTTATACCATTTTTAGATCTTCAGCTTTCTCAGTGTTCTGCTTGATTTATAAGCATCATTTTCTGGACCTTAGTTTACATTATGTGCGATAACTCGAACAAGCTACTCTTCTCAGATGGCCATCATACCTCATTGGAAAGCTGAGATTCTAGGCTTTCAGAAAAGGTATGATGGCCTTTGCCACAAAACTATGGGTGGGGAGAATGGAGAAAATAAATTAAGCAATCTGTGCGAAAATGGCAAAAAATGACATTGACCTTGCCAAAAGGTCATGACCTTGACCTTTTACAGTAATGGAAATGTCATAATTGAGTTTACCACACCCTTAAACATAGGAATCCATGTCTCATTTGTTCTTATACCATTTTTAGATTTTCAGCTATCTCAGTCTTCTGCTTGAGTCATTCGCATAATTTTCCTCTACTTTAGCTTACATTATATGCGATAACTCGAAACAGCTACGTTTCTCAGATGGCCATCATGGATCATTGGAAAGCTGAGATTCCAAGCTTTCAGAAAAGGTATGGTAACCTTTGCCACTTTTTCGGTAACGGCCGACCCCTCTGGCTCACGGACTAAATGCTCCTGACTGCGGTTAGCCAAGAACTTTAGACGCTGTAGCAGTAGCAAATGCCTCTGACTTTTTTTGACCAAATCCACTCACTCAATGGCTTCTGCTGCGCTACCTTTCCACTTGGTAATAGGATTGTTTAGTAGTGGTAGGCAAGTAAAATGTTCAATCACATTTAGGGCAAGTTCATAGTCAACTCAATGATGCATCTTGTTGCCAGGCCGTATTGTGTGCTACTTATATCAGCAACATACCGATCTCTTAAAATTAGCAGACTGCCACCACGGTCGTTTTTATTTTAATGTTAAAGAGACACCCAGCAATATTAAGCATTTTGTAAACACATAACACTTTTTACATCTCCTTTAAATTTATTTGTTTGTAATGTTTATGGCAGCAGTTTGTAATTGTGTTATAGTGTCCTGAAATTAAACATTCTTACTTCTTGCACAATAGGATATTCCATACTTCAAGCCATCATGGAAAGGGCTGGACAGAATGGGTGGCAAGTCAGTGCAATCTGTGTGGAAAACTTTAATGATGCAAGCTATCGACAACTTCTGGACGACCTAGACCGCCGCCAAGAGAAGCTGTATGTGATAGATCTGGAAGCAGGAAGACTGACAAATATGTTGGAACAGGTGGGACAGTCATCTCAGTTGTGAAATAATACTTGATGTTTATTACCTGATATGGACATAAAATAGTCTTAAAGCATCAATAGGCACCAGTTAATACTGTCATACTGTCTGTTTTAGAATATGTTTGAAAAGGTCATTTTGTTAAATACAAACCCAATTCCTAAAAAGTTGAGCCACTTAGTAAAAATAAAAATGGCAATAAAAACAGACAGCACCCGTCAGATTCTGAAACTATACCCCCTCAACTATCAATAAATGCCAAAAAGTCTATTAGTACCCTACTTCACAGTTCAGTGAACTACATTGGAAGTTTTAAAAGGAAACTATGCAACATTTTTAGTTCAGTAAGATTGTTCATGGAATATCAAATAGAGTGACTTCATGACATTGATCTCTTCTAGTCATTCCCATTTGTTCATGCCTCAACTGTGCTTACTCAATTTTTTGCAGTGTAAAAATGTTGCACCAAAAACAATGAGTAATCCTATTGTTTGACTTGTGATGGTTGAACAGTGTAGGCAATGTGGGCGGAAAATAAAAACTATATGTTGATATCTTTTTTGATAGCCGTTGAACCAAGATTTCTAAAAATGACCCTAGTTTTACCAGCTAGAGTGCCCAAACCCCCTACTGACCTCATGGTAAAAGATAATGAGCGTAAGGCCTAGCAGTTGCAGTTCAATGCTTAGAGTACGAGAATGAAAGTCACAGCTCAGCTCTACATCCATGCCTCCATGAGCAGCCCGCCACAGATGACGGCGGGGTGGGGGAACACCACCAGCCAACATCAGTATCATCCAGCTGCACTAACGTCTGTGGTGAGGATCAGAGATGGAAGACCTGTTCAAATATCTGCCTGGTGAAGGTGTTTCTTGCCGGTCAAAAAGAGAGAGCAGTCAAAGCCTATGCAATCCTCGACGACCAGAGTAATCGGTCACTAGCCCCTTCTGACTTCTTTAATCTCTAACATAAGGGGTTCAAGATCTTACCTCACTCACGTCAGATCATGCGCTACGTAACCTTCGTAAGGCCTCCGCGCAACGATCTGATGTTGATGCCATTGGGAGGGATTTCAAGCCCAATATTTCCTAACCGGACCAATCAGGGCTGTTGGCTGCTGTAGAGGGTGTGACATAGCGAAGAAGCAACTGTTTTGAATTCAACCAATCCAACAAACGTAACCAGCGTCATCGGTTGGTTTCGATGTGGTTGGCTGAAGTGTACGTCAATTAAATTGATGGACAAGCCGTGTGTCCAGTTAGATTCAAGGATTTCTGGCTCCTGAAATAAATCGTCTATCGCGGAGGATCAGATGTTCGCGCGTAGCGCTACATCTGACGTTAGTGAGGTAATTCAAGATCACCATATTCCTTGAATACATGCTCTGGGGTGGTACGTCTGGGAGAAGAGCCAGCGGATACCAGGTTGAGTTCATGGATGCCAAGATATGTCTGGACTTACCAGCCTTGATAGATTGTGATGCAATTCCCAACAACGGATCAGAAATACCCACTCCAGACGCCGTCTCACACCATGCACACCTTTGAACTATCAGCCACCAGATCCCTGCCCTGGATCCTCACGCACCTATCATGCTTCTTTTAGGCAGAGACATCATAAGAGATAGATAAATGAGCCTCATGACTCGCCATACGCCCAACGCCTGGAGGACTGTCTGGAGACCAGCATGCTCCCACTACAGTTAACACTCTCTACACAAACACACTGGAAAGCTGACACTCCAGCCTCTTCCGGCCGTGCCCTAACCGCTTCACAGTTAAAGAAGAATACAATGACATTGGCTACTCAGAGTCCTTTGAGCCACTAATACACCACAAAGACGGCCTTGGACACTCTGTTTTCCATACTCTCAATGCAACTTTACAGTGCTATGGGATCGTAACCCCTGTCCAAAAAACACTGGCACATCTCTCTGGCTTGTCTTAAAACTTTCATTGTTGTTTGGGCTGGCCTCATAGTACTGAAATACAAGTTTGACCTGTGAACAACTTGCAGGAGATTACAAACAATATTACACATTTTGAAATTGGAGGTTGAGTAACAGTGTCACCCAATTAAATTCACTATGGCTTGCTACTAGATGTACCAGCTGGGCAAACTTATTTGCTGCTGCTAGGGTAAATCTAGATTTCTAGGCTACTATACATCACAAAAGGCCAAACTTAATGTAATAAAATTAAACAATAACAGCATTACATTAATATGGCAATCCACTGTTGAAAAAAAACAGAGGAGGGCAGTAAGGATGAATTCAAGCAAGTGTGTAATGGAGTGAATGAGTGACAAGGGCACACACATTATCTTAACACATTTATTTAGCCCTAGCGTAAACATCTAGACGTACTCTTGCGGCAGCAAAAGAAATTTGTTAGGCCTGTACGTCTAGTAGCAAGCCATAGGGAACTTTACATCACAACGCTCTTTATGTGTAGGGGGGGCTTCGCCGAAAAAGCAACGGCCTTTTGAATTTGTGTTTACATGTTGTTCATTCCTCTGTTGTGCGCATAATTCATTTGAAAGAACTGCCTTGTTCCACTCAAGATTGAGTGTGGTCTATCTATTGATACCAGACTATACATTTCAATGATATAGGATAGCTTGCCAGGCTAATTTAGCTTTTGACTGAGAACATACAGTTTGTCCAATATTTAGTATACTTTGGAATTTATACAACCATTTATCAATATCATTTCATTCTCTGTGGCACTAAGCGATTAAACAATGGGTGACTCTTTACAGTTAGTAATAACATTTTTCATTGAGTTAATAGACATGAACGTTACATTCTTTCAGATAGAGCCATTAATAATGTCACATGGGTAATGTCTTTTTTGAGCATTTGAGCAGCTAGGACATGTGAACATCTGAATACTTATGTAGTTGGTGGCTTAAAAAGGTATTTAAATAAAGAGGGCTTGGTAGCGGATACCCGCATGCGTGTAGTTTAGCGCAAGCATAAAGCCAATGGCTTTAATTCAATATTTATGCAGCACTTAACTTTATCAAAAAAGGTTGTGGGCACCTTTGTTACCAGGTATACAAAAAATAAATGACTTAAAGGTATTATCCGGAGTGAATCAACACATACCCCTGCTGTTTTATAGTGCTAAGCGCTATTGATAGCCACCTCAATGTTGGAATTTCGTGCAACCTAATCGATTTGGTTTCATTTTGACATGCCCCATTCTGTTACCATTAGCTGCCGTTTCAGTAACTGTTTTTGACGAAATTTAGTAATTGAGGTGGGTATCAATAGCGCTTGGCACTATAAAACAGTAGGGCTATGTGTTGATTCACTCCGGATAATTCCTTTAAGTTCAGCAAAGCTAAAGGTCCATTTCGAATAAATTAGAATCATGGCCTATCGATGTTGACACTGCTGAAGATTCTTGCGAAATTGCCCGAAGTAATTCACTTTCTTCTCACAAAAACGACAAGAGTTATAAGAGCAACAAAACCAATGTGCATTAAAGTTTGAGTGAAAAGGCTTACGACCTGAAAAAAGTTCAAAGTGACTGAACTGTATGCATATTGGCTAAGATGGATTTTGACAGCAATGCTTTTTGAGGGTCATGAGTGATGTTGCAGCTTCAGTAGTTATTGGTGAGACCATACAATATGTTACACTATAGTATACACTATACAGTATGCACTCTTATTCAGTTCATAAAAAAGAAAATGTGATTGACAGCATAGCAAACCAGCTCAATGTAAGACATGGCATACTGCTACCTGTGGAACGACATAATCATATTGTTCATGTGTTGAGTGTGTCTTGTTCAGCTTATTAACCAATGCTGCTTTTTTCCATGCTTTTAAATGTTCAGGGCACTGTAAAGGATGTTTCATTGTTTTCATTGTGATATATGTGTTTACCTCTGCAGATTGTGAGTGTTGGCAAACATGTTAAGGGCTACCATTACATCATGGCCAATTTGGTGAGAGGAATTTGAATGTCTTGCCATCCCTTTATGCATGATCCCTGCTATAGCATTCACCTCCATCATCTCTCACTTAGTGTCCTCATTCTGTAATGTCATCTTGCTAGACATCGTATTTTTTTTTTTTTTTTCCCAAAACAAGGTAAGGATAAGAAAAAAATGAACTTGTGCCTATTTCTGACTGTGATATTTGGTTTATTTGTTTCATATTTGACTCACAGGTGTATAGATTGTCATTTGCAAAATGGATTTGCAAAGTGGATCTTATGATTCATCCTTATCTGAGAGCAGTGGAAGATCTGTCTCTTTCTCCTACTTTTTGTTTTCCCTCTTGTTGCCTCTCTCTCTCTCTCTCTCTCTCTCTCTCTCTCTCTCTCTCTCTCTCTCTCTCTCTCTCTCCCTTTTACACACACACACACACACACACACACATGCACACGTGTCACTTTCTTTTCATCACTTCCTGCCCATCTCTTCACTTCCCCAGGGCTTCAAGGACATCAATCTGGAGCGCTTTATGCATGGTGGAGCAAATGTGACTGGCTTTCAGCTAGTGGACTTCAGCAACCCCATGGTGATCAAGCTCATGCAACGTTGGAACAAGCTTGACCAGCGGGAGTACCCTGGGTCTGACAACCCCCCAAAGGTATCCTATAGTGTCAATCAACCCATAGCCCTGTCTGTGCTTGCTGATTGCTGTATAGTAGTAGTAGTATAATAGTATGTATGAATGAGAATCTTTGGTACCATTTAGATCAAATACAAAAATGACAGGCAAAGCTAACTGATAAGGGCAAGGAAACATAATTTCAGTTTAACTTTTCTGTGCCCCTTTCAGGTAGTGTTACTTGTCAATTTGCAAATTCTGTCTGATGTAGTAATTCTTATACCTACTGGCAGCACTCAACAAACTCAAAGGGCACTGTCATTATTGACACAGATTTGCTATAAATACAACAACCCGTTTTTCAGTGCCTTGAGTGTTCATTTTGTCAGTTTCACTTACCTGAAGAAAAAATAAGGATCAAGACAGTTGATTTTTTAAATAAGACATATTATACCTCTTTTTAAACAAGTTAACATGAGTCTCTCACCTTCAAATACACATCTCTGACTCTGAAGCACCGTGCCGCTCTGATTTTGCATTTTCACCAGCATCGTTACCCTTCTGTGTCTGTTCCCTTCAGAATAGGCTGTTTCTCATATTATTTCAGTCTCATTAATATGCATGAGGACCTGCAATGTTGTCATTTTAGTTAGCCAATGAGAACATAGCAATATTTATTTTACAGATCAATCCCATCTCTCCTTTGTGAGAATTTGGCTAATCGGACTATCAAGATCACAAACTAAGAAGATTAGCTGTCTTTGATAGATAGCTAAGTATTGATAGAGGTGAATGTGTTAAAAAATACAATCACTTGTGAGTAAGGTCGTCACATTCTATTGCACAGAGAAGATAAAAGACAGAGCTGCATGATATTCCTCTTCATTGCCATTGTAAATATTGTTTTTGCAGTGAGGTGTATTCACTTTTGTAACCAGTTAAGATATTAATGTCTGTATGTTGAGTTATTTTCAGACTTCTTTAAAATGTCTTCAAGTTTCATTTCTGTAGTATTGTCCCATGTAAAGATCTAACAGAAGATTTACCAAAATTGTGAGACATACTGAGACATACTGTATCAACTAGCACAGCATTATAGCAAATAATTCTCAGCAGGAACTGTGTTTTGCTACCATACTTGACAACTAACATTTTAAACCACTCGGTGAGTTGCACGTTTTAAAACCGTGTAGCAAAGGCTTTTTTTCTCCACTGAAAGCATGTGAGAGGGGGTAACATAGTTAGAGTGGCAGGAGTACTGAGCTTAATTTAATATTATCTTTGCTAATCTTTGTCCAAGCAACATCAAACTTGACACTGCACTCACTCGTGTCATTAGCAAGATGCATACCACATTTGAGGTCATTTGGACGAACGGTTGCAGAGTTATGCATGGAACACACAGACAGACAGATACACACACTCACAAACAGACACACAGACAGATGTTCCTTGCATAGATGTTTAAGTTTATTTTAAAGGCAGGATTGAGAATTCACATAGCTAGCCATTTCAAAACAGACAAGGGAGATTTTATACACTTTCTGTGTTTGTTACTTATTTTCTGTCCATTGTTGCTGTTTATTTTTGTTTTGTCAACCATTTAACCCTCCTCAGTACACATCTGCACTGACTTATGATGGTGTGATGGTGGTGGCTGAAGCCTTCCGGAACCTTCGCAGGCAAAAGGTGGACATCTCTCGAAGAGGAAATGCTGGAGATTGTTTGGCGAATCCTGCTGCGCCATGGAGCCAGGGCAGAGACATGGAACGCACTCTAAAACAGGTTGGTCAGTCCATTAACAAATAAAGAAAAATAAGTGATATTTACGTACGGCACATTCCATGTCAATTCACACGATTCCCCAGAAACTCCCCATTGACACCTCTTCAATTTCCATAATATTTTTCATACATAAACCTTTTGATGTCAAATGAAAGAATCCTAAGTTTGAGCGTCCTACCTTCGTTTTTGGTGGGTGCCATGCCCACTTTTCAGGTCTGTGAATTGCTTACAAAATTTGCAAGCATATTTGGACACCCATAACTTTGGTTTTTTAGACAGATACAAGCCTTAAAATTGGTGTGTACCCTCATCCGGGTGCTGTCTATCAGATTCTGCATTCTTTGATTATTTTTGGATATTAGGCCTAAGCCTTTAAAACCGAATTTGTTCACAGAGTGATAAAGATTTTTGACATTTTTGGGGCCCAGATCTCGAGAAAGAATATTTATTATTGGAGTTGCAACAAAGTGACTATCATATTTTGGAACTGTGCAATGTATTTAAAGAGTTTCAGGGCACTCAGACCTTAGATGAGGGAATAGGAAGGTCACAAAAATGTTTTTGGGACAAAATGACCCTTAGATACCCCTTACATCAGGACCCCAATTGACCATGTGGGCACTTGATGACTGGAATGAGCTTTTAACTTTACGCAAGTCCAGAATGTAGGGGAATTAATCACGTTTAATGGTTGTAAAAACACACCTATATAATCAATATGACTAATGGGTGTATTAAGATATTATGTTTATGTCAGAAAATGAAAGAGATAAACCCTTTCATGTCTTTGCTACATGAAAGAGATAAACCCTTTCATGTCTTTGCTACAGTATGCTGATACCACAAGGGGTGTTTTCATAACAATCAACACAAACCAGCATCTGAGCCAACTTCTTCCTCTGCTTTTCTCAAGTTGGATTATTTTAATAATAGGCACTACGACCTTTGAATGTTCAGAGCAGTTATTTAGTATGATGCCTTGAAATAGAGTTGTCAACGGGTCGGGTCTGCCCGACAAACCCGACGGGACCCACAGGTTCGGGCCGGGTATGGGCCGAAAATGTAAGCAGATGACTCGGGTCGGGTCGGTCCTCGGGCTTAATCTTTTCCGCCCAGTGAAAAAAAAAAAAACATTTATTTATCATCGCTGCTGTTTACCCCGAATCGTGATGAATTTCCCAATCAATAAAGTAGCCTAGGCCTATCTATCCATCTATCTATCTACCGTAACGAAAGTCTGGCTGCTGCATGCAACGAAAGTCTGGCTGCTGCATGCAAGGTGCATGCAGGAGCAGGGACAGACATGACGCGAGCACAATGGCAGGTGAGGGGAACAAGAGGTAGCCTATGCGTCTGCATGAAATCCCTTTCACAGATTTCCTTTCCTTGATGAGATGCCATCTTTGTTCACGATTGAATCAGGCATAGCCTATCACTTGAACTAGAACAGGCTAGACTTAACGGTTGACGGCGACTTTAGCTGTGAAATAATTCTTGCGACATTATGTATTGTTCCACAAGTGTCGATATAGGCCTACAATACATTGCATTGCCTAATGTGCAAGGAGATCGCTAAAATGTTTACAGTTAATGCACTGAAAGTTATTCATAAGCTTACTGAAAACTTCATACTCTTCCTGAAAATAATTATTTTAATTACAGTCTGAGGAAGAGATCATGCTGCAAGTCTCTCATTCTTGTTCTTCACCTGCCATTGTGTTCGCGTGTGCGCAAGTTATGGACAAGTTATCGACTGGATGGTTCAGTTGTAAGGGAGAATGGTGTGCAATCAACACCATATCACTGGCTAAAACAGACGATTTTAGAAAATTAAATACCACCCGAAACTAAAAAACAGACCAAGCCTCTATTCGAGGATTCCAAAAATATTCTCACAAACCACAAACCTAACTGGCTTCTGAATAACAAGTTAGGCCTATTATTAATAGCCTAATTATTGTCCAACGAATGTGGTGGTTTCAGATCAGTCACCCTTTCGATGACAATGCGAAGCTTAGGCTATTTTATTAATCACTATTTTAATTCTCACAAACCGTGCGAATCTAACGCAATGCGGATGATTATTTCCATAATTTTATGAATTTATAAATCACCATTTATTAAATAAAAAAAAATGTTTCCACACTTAAGTTGGTTATTAAATAATTTACCATAGATATGTAGGCTACTCAGACAGACCAGTAGAGCTGATTTATGTCTTGTAATAACGAATGTTCAATAATAATAAAAAGTGGAGATGCAAAGATTTCAGCTGCTGTAGCCTGGTCTAAACGACTGCTCCCCGTGGCCTAAACGACTGCTCCCTGTGACCTAAACGACGGCAGGGGGCTTAAACAATTCTTGCCTAAATGCAAAAGGCCTAATCGACCTGTATATTATTGCATCGGGCCGCGGGCCGGGTTCGGGTAGATAATTCATATTGATGTGTCGGGTTACATCGGGCTCGGGCTTTGAAAGCCACGCGCTGGCTCGGGTCGGGTTCTAATTTTCAGGCCTGTTGAGAACTCTACCTTGAAATACGACCCAACATGGAGGATTCTGATGGTGTTTGTATTTTCTGTAAGTTTGAAACATGTTGAAAATTGTTGCATACCGTGGGTTAGTTTTGTAAATTACAATTCTGTTTAAGTGTTAATGTTTTCCTTGAAATCTTCCTCGTTTTCATCTCCACGTCCTGGAAATACAAATGAAATTAAAAAGACAAATTAAAATAAGGGATACATGCCGATTTTAAGGCTTGTATCTGTCTAAAGAACAAAGATATGGGTGTCCAAATATGCTTGCAAATTTGTGTGCAGTTCACAGACCTGAAAAGTGGGTGTGGCACCCAAACTTTGAAGGGTCATAATTATCTCCAAAACTGCTAATGGTAGGACGTTGAAACTTTGGATTCTTTCATTTGGCATCAATAGGTACAGTACATGTACAGAAAAAATTAGGCAAATTGAAAATATGTCACTGGGGAGGGTGTGTGAATTGACACAGAATGACCCGTATACTGTATATTAAAGGATTGCTCCGGAGTGATTTCAAGCTTAGCCCTGTTGAACGAGCCTGCTAATTGCAGTAGTTAGCGAGTAGAACAAAATAATTTGGAACAGCATAGACCAAACGCAATGGCGAACAAGTAGCCTAATTTATATTGAGTCACCAGTACCTCAGATCTTACTTTCAGCAGAGACGGTTGGAAACCGAGACCTTTCATAAGGAGCTCCTTCCTGTATCCATATGATGTTGGGTTCGAAGCTGACATGCCCCTTTGGGAGACCGGTAGTAAACAGACCTTTGTTAAAGTTATACTTTCGGTTTGCGCTAGGTTTATGCTCGCCACAGAGCTCCTCCTATTGCTAACCAGTTAACAAATTCTTGTTCAATACAATGCAATGCAATACAATACAATGGCACAATTTCAACCAATTTAGCATATATGCGTTTGGGGAAAAGACCCAAGGACCGGCCGTTATGCGCCCTCGTTTCCTCGGTTTGAGTTCGCATTTTCACCGCTAGAGCTCTCCCTGCAGCTCCCAAAGACTGTGCCGTGGCCCGCACACCAGTCTTGCATATGCAATTTCTACGCCGAGATGAGCTAGAGCGAGGCGAAACAGTCATCAATCGACCTAAAAACTGTTGTAGAATCACCACAATGACTCTTAAGCTGCTAAATAAATTAACTAAAAATGTTGCATAGTTCCCTTTTAAACCCAATGTGGAGTTCATGGGATTTCGCTAGATTTCTTCAATAAACTAAATTCCCTTATTTGAGGAGGGGCTTTGGACATTTTTATA
>JAODXP020001394.1:20000-23373 GCA_027497455.2 Sardinella longiceps | reverse complement strand
ATGTCTTGTGTAAGTGACTGTATATACTACACTACATACTAACCCTTTAATGTCTTGTGTAAGTGACTGTATCCACCACTTTCCGCAAGTAAACAATGGGGGTCGCCATGACACTAACTTATTCCGGAAGCCGGTCCTAAACTTCCGGTTGCGAAGCCGAGGTAATCAAATGCAACGTAGCTGAGCAGCTAGAGCTAACGACAAACTTCAGTAAAGTTTCGGTAACGTTAAACTCGGAGTATGCCGTATTGCGGATCGACGTGTGCCGTCGTGGGCTGCTCGAATAGTTGGAGGAAACGAGAAGATTTCATAAATGGTATGTGTTTTGAACATAAGAAGACTCGGAGGACATGCGGCTGTTCAGCGCCTTTCACCCTTCATTCAATGCCCAGAGACGCGACGAGAACAAGAGAGTGGCTAGCAGCGCTTAGACTTAAACACCCTCCTAAGCGAGTTTATGTTTGTTCCTTTCATTTCGTTGATAAAATACCAACGGATATACATCCAAATCCAGAGCTGTTCCTGGGTTATGAAAGGCCACAAGTTAGTCAGGGGCGACGCAGGCTCCACCACCATCGATGGACTTGGCGCAGAGGCCCCCCGTAAGTAAATTGCCATTTGTCGTATATCTTGCTACACGATGTAAAGTTTTTCATAATGATTACTAATACTGATACGCTTTCCAATGTGTAGATTGCAGTGTCGATGTTTCTGACGCAGCGACTGTTACCACACCTTCCACCCCTGATGAGTTGGACGAAGACGAGCCTGGTAAGCTAACATTAACATTACCTATTAGCTAACATTAACGTTAGCTAATAGGACTGTTCTGCGTATTGACGCCAAGGAGTCCGCTAACGTTAGCGCAATGTAAAACCTAATCAACCTTATTCACCTACCTCATTCAGTGTAACAAGATGGGGTTTAAAAATGCAAATAAATTATTGTTAGGCTAAATCTTGCCTGTGGCTTTTCTCTCTGGTTTCTTGTGTCCTCTTGATAGGCTACACTTTCACTGTGTTGCCAATGAGTATTAATTGGTCTGTGTGTCAACCTTCCCAGTAAACTGTCTGTGAATGATAAACCTGTTTAATTTCATACTGTTCACTTAGGTTCTTGTGAGATGTTGGCTACAGCAGTCAGATCAGCTGATACGCAATGGGAAGACCCTTCCTTACTTCACCACAACCTCTCAAGGCAGCCATCCAACACCAGACATCAAGCACACCTGTCTGTGACCAATCCTCAATGTAATGTCTCATACAGTATGCTTACAAATGATTTAGATGCATTTCTGTACACTGGCATTTCACTCGAAGCATTTAATACTTCTGTCTAGTGTTGATGTTTACTGGTCCTTTTAAATTGGATGTTAGAGACCAGGTGCTTTTAACTCTTAATGAACTTGAGATTGAACCTTATGATTGGTGATCTGAGTAGATGTTTCTTTATATCTGAAAGTGTGACCAGCAAGATATCATACTGGATTAATAAATTGGAGGAGGTTATGAGACCCCTAATCCCCTGGCTTCCTAGGGAAACCATTCGGACAATTATGCCAGCTGTATTGACATATAGCATTTTTGTCAGATAATACGACCAGCACCGCGCACAGGTCAATCTAGGCTCTTTTCATGCATTGTTCCTAACTGGTGGAATAGTCTCCCCAAGACTATTAGAACAACAGGCACTCTTTCTACTTTCAAGAGACTCTTGAAGACCCAGCTCTTTCAAGAGTATCTCTTGTCCTAATTCGTTAAATTACTTGGAATGCACTGCCCAAGCACTTCTAAACTCTAGCACTTGCTCTCCTATTAGCAAATGGCACTCCCAATAGGCACTTACTTGTATTGTGTTGCAGCTTAATTGTTATCCCTCTTTTGTAAGTCGCTTTGGATAAAAGCGTCTGCTAAATGCATAAATGTAAATGTAAATGTAAATAATACCAGCAGAGCCCATTTAGGGAAATTTCTGATACCAGCCAGTAGGATAGGACTATATGTAATAAACTATAGCATTTTTGTCAGATAACACCGGACTGCAGAATAGGCCTACATACAAATAAACTATAGCATTTTTGTCAGATAACACCGGACTGCAGAATAGGCCTACATGCAAATAAACTATAGCATTTTTGTCAGATATCACGTGACAAAATTAAGGGTGGCTTGCAGCACAAACTAAACATCCCCCAAAAGAGATTTTATATGTTTTGTTCACATCATTGTGCCTTATCAATAACCATTGATGCCAAAATCCAGAACTGCTGTCTTGGGTTATGAATGACCACCAGACAAAAAACACACACACACGGAGTCAGAGGAAAGGTCAGCTTACAGCATTTCTGTTAAATATTGCCAGTCAGTAATTAACATAATGTAAACAGAGGGCATTTTGCAAGAAATGTTTTGTGGTAAAAGTCGAGGGGGATTGCATTTCTGTCATTGTCAATGAACATTTGATTTATTTCAAGGAATATATTCTACTGAAATTGAATGTTATTTGTTTGTAATGGATGTATCACACCATGTATGTAATGCTATACTGAAAATTAAATATATTATGCATTGGATTTATGCCTCTTTCTGACTTGAAAAAATGGGTAATAACATTTCAAACATGTTTAAATTCACTTTTCTTCAAATAATACACATTTGAAGCACACAAATTGGGAGGTCCCGAATAGATTGAAGCTTCATGCACATAAATGTAAAACCACTTTTATCTACTTGGGACCTCCAAATTTGCGTGCTTCAAATGTGTATTATTTGAAAGAAAGTGAATTTAGACTTATTTTAAATATTATTACCCATTTTTTTCAAGTCAGAAAGAGGCATAAATCCAATGCATTTCAATGGTAGAATGTTCAGTTTACTACCATGGAATGCTTTTAGAACCTCGGAATGTTCAGGTGTGAAACAAGTCTATATACTACACTAGTGCTATACTATACTACTAGTGCTGGCAAAATTAAAAGTGCAATAAAAGTGATTAATCCAAAACATTTAACACAGATTTAAAAAATGAACTCAGATTAATCCTGATGGATATGTTTCCACTTTCATGGCATTTATTATGTTCAATTTCAGATAGAAAATAGCTTGGCTATTAAGTCAGACAATACAAAGATTATGGCCTAGCTCCTGACTGTCCAACAACATGTTTGGGGAACCCTTGGGGACAGGTGTGAATTGCCCCGTTTGAAAAGAACAAAACCAACTATTTAGTATCAGGGCCTTTTCAGGGCAAAATAAGGACCCAACATACCCTAGCCTCCAAATTCTTACTGGAGGAAATGAGTTGTGAATTGTTTAATTGTTTAATGGTTTGACAGAACTAATACACAACTCCTTTAATGTCTACAGTATAAACA
>JAODXP020001394.1:12500-15000 GCA_027497455.2 Sardinella longiceps | reverse complement strand
ACACACACAGTCACAGTTAGAGGCACAGTTTGAAACGATAGGACAGCTCGTCTAATCAGCTTATTGGTCGGTTGTCTCTCTACCGATGTAAACCCGCCCCAGAAGACCGTCCCCAGACCATGAATACGGATGAAGAGCAGTATTATGGGCTATGGGCTATTGATGTGTGTGGGCTCATCTGGGAGTCATTTAAGAGAATCATCTGAGAGTCGTTTGAGAGAATCATCTGAGAGTCATTTAAGAGAATTATCTGAGAGTCTTTTGAGAGAATCATCTGGTAGTGTTAAAGAGAATTATCTGGGACTCGTTTAAGAGAATCATCTTGTAGTCGTTTAAAAGAATCATCTGGGTGTTGTTTAAGAGAATCATCTGAGAGTTGTTAAAGAGAATCATTTGGGAGACGTTTAAAAGAATCATCTGGGAGAATCATCTGAGAGTCGTTTAAAAGAATCATCTGAGAGTCGTTTAAGAGGATCATCTGGGAGTCGTTTAGTCGGCCTCCTCACCTCCTGTGTTTCCCACTGCCAAACATCAATGCTGGTTTTCCTCAAGGCTGCTACTGTCTCCTGGGACAAGTCATACTGTGCACACACACACACACACACACACACACACACACACACACACACACACAGGGTTAGGGGGTGAGCGATTACCTCGTTGGACTCCCACAGCCAGATGTCGAAGGCCGGTTTCCTCAGAGCCTCGATGGTCTGCTGGGAGAGCAGGTACTGCAATCACACACACACACACACACACACACACACATACACGCATACACACATTATACACACACAAGCACACGCACACGCACACACACATACACTGTTCCAAAAAGGGGAAATAACCCATAAAGAGAGATTATTGCAATAATGTAGGCCTGCACGATTGTAAAAAATCGCGATCTCGATTCACTCCTGTGCACGATTTCATTTTGAAATTACTTCGATTCTCATTTAATTTGACGAGCCGACTGCATCACCAACTCGTTCTGATATGAGCACTCCAAAGCGCTGCCGGTTGCGTTAGCCTGTGTTCTCAGGCAGAGCGGTAAAGATGGTTTCACCCTCAGCCAATGACAAGCGCCTTTAAGTGTGGCGAGAGCGGGAGCTGGGAAAGCCAGCAGGGTCGCATTCGGTGGTGTGGAAGTAGGCTACTTTGGTTTCAAGCAAGACGACGAGGGTCAGTCTAATGTGATTTGCGATTCTTTGCCGTCTTTGCTGCACTGCAAGGTAGCCTACAAATCTTTGCCAGCACCTCAAACGTCACTAACGTAACAAAGTGCAGTATGATGAAGCCGACAAAGGCAAGAGATCCGAAAGTGGTCCAACAACGCAGACACTATTACAGACACCTTGCGCAATGCAAAGCCATACCTAGAAAACTCCAGTAGGAGTAAAGAAATAACCTAGTTTTGGCTACTATCTAAGTTCCAATAGCCTAAACACAGTAGAACGTGATTTCGTAAGATAATCCATACATTGGACAAACGCTACTCAATAACGTTACCCTCCCATAACTATTTTTCATAATGTTGTAGCCTACTGCCATCTATGAAGGCTACAATAAAGTGAGCTAACAGTCCGTTAACAGACTCCGCACCATAATCAGGGTCACATATATAAGATCATGTGAGAGGCAGATGTCCCAAAGAAAATATAATTTATACTGTTTTGTAATGGCCAAATTAATATTCATGTTCTTTTGTCACTGACACCTTAGTAAGTTAACATATTTTTGTTTTATCAAAGCCTACTTGACTGGCCAATTGAATATTTTTTTGTTTTTTTCTTCTTCCATTGAAGCCTTCATTTGCAGACGTGTAGAGTTGGCAGAAGAAACATGAAACTAGTTGTAAAAGGCCAGCAATTAAAGATGATTAAGGAATCATTTGTTTTTGATACTGCATTATGGCAAGTATGCACTTTATTTTCTTTTATGTTCTTTGAAGCCTTTTTTTACAGGCTTGTGCCAATACAATACTGTGAATTTGTTTTGTCATGTGTGCAATTAACTTTACACTTAGTGAGGGAAAAAAAATCGTGATATCAATTCTAAGCTAAAAAATCCCTGAATCGTGCCCTAGGGTTAACCCTACAATAATGAATCTACTGCTGCCATTAATCATCATGGGCAGAAGTCATACACCTACCGTCTTTGGTATAATATCAACAGAATAAAGAAAGTTTTTTATGCTGTTTGTTGCCTTGTGAAGAAAGAAAAATTGCCTACTTGTCTGTCTTTTAGAATCGTTGGGGCGAGAAAAAGAAAACTTCAATCCTATCTATTTACTGAACATAGCGTTGACACTTCAAACTTCTACCATCGAGACGCCGCTTCTGCCCCCCCCCCCTCACCCCCCCGCTCCCGCCGCCCCTTTCCCACCAAAAACAGGTCCAAATTTTCATTCATCCCTCAAGCCATAAAAGCATTGAATGAGTCTTAAGTAGGCCTATGCTAGCCAGTCAGGCAGCTGGTCTGGGTAAATCTATGTGTATGT
>JAODXP020001393.1:17500-23006 GCA_027497455.2 Sardinella longiceps | reverse complement strand
TGGGCAAGGGTTAGAGAAATTGGGAATAGTCAAAGACACAAAACAAATTCGCGAAAAACTAAAAAAACTTAAACAACAATATAGGCAGGTGAAAGAGCAGAACAACAAGAGTGGGGCAGGGCGGACTACATTTCCGTTTTTTGAAGTTATGGACCAGATACTTGGCCCTCGGCCAGCCTCCAATGGAGATGGCCTTAGAAATTCGTCCGCGACAAGCCCCCAGGAGCCAAACGAGGACGCTACATTAATGGGTAAAGCTAACATAAGCTAATTTGACATATCGTGATGCTGGCAAGAGGCAACTAAATATAACACATTCTTGTCTTGCAAGTTAATATTAACGAACATGTTGCTATTCAAGTAAGAACATAATTTGTCCCATATTGTAGACATCACAAGTTGCGTTAGCTTAACTAACATCACCGTCACACCGTTAGCTTTATCTTGTAACGTTAGAATTAAATCAAATATGATACCTCTCCCGTAGATGCTTTTGACAGCAGCACAACCATCGACTGGGAAACGATGGACATGATAACCTCAACACCATCTCCAGGTTGTAAGCCAGTTTTGTTGACAGTTTAGCTAACATGTACAGATCCTCTGCAGAGACTAGTTACCAAATACAATGGAAGTCCTTAAGCGTCTCTGATACAATCCACCTTTTTCTAAAAACGTGAACTTTGACCTAATTACTACTGCCCTCTTGTGACTGAAATATTCAAGTTCAATATATCATACTTTCTTATGAACACAGAATTATTAACGTGAATTTATTGTTAATTTTCTGTTGTATAAGCTGAAGTTGTGAATTTCAACTTGTCTATGTGAAATGTGAACTTGAACAATGATATTTAGGCCTGCTGATGTGTCCTATCTCAATTAGAAAATTTACACAATCTATTTTAAAACAGATCAAGAGCCAACCTTGACAGAGCCAGTTAGGGGCACCTCCACACTAATCCCCCCAAGAACCAGACCTGGTAAGTCAGGGTGACTTAGTCTAGTCACAAGAGGGGGTTCCCATGCACCCCCATGACTTGTTAATGAAACCCATTTTTTTATGATAAAATGATAAAATGATAAAACATGTTAATATTGTTGCAAAATGTCCCATGGATGTTTTTCAGAGGTCATCATAGAACCTGTGGAGTAGAAAATCGTACAATTGTGGAAACTGGCAATTCACATAACTTTTGAACCAGACATGGTATAAAGACAAATGAGACCAAAAAGTGGTCTAGATGCATTTAAACAACAAATTGACCCTTCCAATCAATTTGTCATGCTAAAATTATGTGGGAAAAATGGTCTCATTTGTCTTTATACCATGTCTGGTTCAAAAGTTAGGTGAATTGCCAGTTTCCACAATTGCCAGTTTCCACAATTGTACGATTTTCTACTCCACAGGTTCTATGATGACCTCTGAAAAACACCCATGGGACATTTTGCAACAATGTTAACATGTTTTATCATTAACTAGACATATTTAGGAGTCTAAAAAAAAATGGGTTTCAATAACTTGGGAACCCCCTCTGGTGACTAGACTAACTGCCATGTCAAAAGATATTTTAGGGCATAAATAGGCCTACAGGCAAATATTCTTGAATTTCCTACAGGATGAATAAAGCATTATCTTATCTTATCTTATCTTATGGTTACATATGGTTTCTGCAGGAAAGAGGAAGTGGTCAGCAGCTTCAGCCTCCACACAAGAGCTAATTTCTTTCTTTCGTGAGGCAGACAGCCAGTTGTTTGAGAGAGAGGCAGCACTGCGTCACGAGGAGCAGGACAGGGAGGATAGGAGGAGAGAGATGGAGCTGAACATGAGGAAAGAGGAAAACACTGCTATAGTGTCAGTCCTGTCTCAGCTTGTTAATGTGCTAAGGGAGAAATAGAATGAAATATGAAGGTTGGTTCTGGAGTCCTTATCAAGGACGAAAGAACAACAAAACAACAAAATATGACAATTAAAATGAAATTGTAATTGTAATTGTTATTTATTTTATTATCTTCTTATCAGAATGTAACCGGGGGGGTGGGGTGGGGGGTGGGGTGGGTGGGCAAGGGGACTATCCACTAAGGGCGAATGAATGTAAATAGTCAGTATAGTGAATGTTATGCAATTAAAACAAGTACTACAATAATAATCAGTGTGTGAATGTGGTGCAATATTTATAAGGGTTAAAATCTTAAAACAAAAAATTAAGATTTAAAATATTGAATCAAAGCAGCTCTAACGTCCTGCCCCAAGACATCATCAGTCACAGGAGCAGCAAATGACTGCGGCTCTGCCACAGTCCATTCTGGGTCAAAGACTTCACTGTGACGTTCACACAGATTGTGGAGGACGCAACAAGCCAGGACCATGTCTTTTACCGTCTCCACATCGCAGTCATTGCGTTTCAAAAGGCATCTCCACCTCCCCTTCAATCGGCCGAAGGCATGCTCTACAACAGCTCGTGCTCGACTGGTGGTAGTGTTGTACAGGACTTGGTCTGGTGTTAGTCTACCATTATCCATAAATGGTTTCAGTAGCCAGCTCTGCAATGGGTAGGCAGAATCACCCAAAATGTAGTAGCCTATATCCTGGTCACAAACTCTTTTCATTTTCCCAGGGAATAGCCCACTGGTCGCCTGTGTGTAAAAAGCTGACCTCCTTAGTATCCTGGCATCATGGGTGCTGCCAGGGCTCCCCACACAAAGGTCCCAAAACCTTCCCTTGCCATCAACGATGGCCTGGACAACAATGGAGTGCCACCCTTTTCTGTTGTGATAGTCTGAAGCAAACTCACTTGGTCGCATGATTGGGATGTGCGAGCCATCAATGGCCCCTATGCATTGGGGAAGGCCCCACCTCTCCTCAAAATATGTTGCCATCCCCTCCATCTCTGCAGCAGTAGGGATTCTAATAAACTGTGGCATCAGAATGTCAATTACCGCCTTGCAAAACTCCCTCACACAGTTGCAGACCGTGGGCCGGCTTACCCCAAACAAATTCCCCACCACGCGATATTCCGTTGTGCTTGCCAAATGAAAAATAGCAATGGCAATTCTCTTGCTAGGTGGTATACAACTTCTAAATGGGGTGTCTTGTCGTGCAATGGCATGCTGTATTGACCTACAAATGAAGTTGAATGTCTGCCTAGAAAGGCGAAAATCTTGCATCCACTCTTCATCCGTATATTTACAGGCAATATCTTGCCACCAGCTGTCCGACCTTGGGAAGGACTGTAGAGCTCTGGCTCTTAGAGATTTGGAAAACACCTGAAACATACAGAGACAGGTAGATAGATAGATAGATAGAAAGATATATTGATAGATACCTTATACCTTTTTACACGCAGGCGACCAGTGGGCTATTCCCTGGGAAAATTAAAAGAGTTTGTGACCAGGCTACTTCATTTTGGGTGATTCTGCCTACCCATTGCAGAGCTGGCTACTGAAGCCGCCCCCCCCCCCTTCATTCTGTAGGAAATCCATAGCCTAGGGAGATGCCAAGCCTGTTGCAGATAGTGATTTTACAGATAAGTGCCTAGGCATGGGGATTTGGTAATACTATTATTTGTGTACATGTATATAACAGTTATTAATGTAATTATATTACTTGTAAATATTTTTGAAAAACAAAAAATAATAACAATAGTCTTGCATGCCTGCCCAATATACCCCTTTCCAGTTGGTTAATTAAGTTTGTCCGGGTCACTGTCAGAGCAACGTCATGAAACTTTACTTTAGTGGTCTGCGTAGTCACGTCAAGCTACAGCATTGTTGTTTATGACAAGTAGACCCAGCATGGTTGTTTCTTTCGTTATTTTCTGAAGTGAAGGACTATCCAGTGTGCATTATGGAAATGTTATGTGTAATGTTAAGATGTAGAAGTTTACTTCTATTAGATACAGTAGGCCTAGATTTAAGAGCATAAACCACACAGTTCTACCAAAGACCATGGAATACTACGCTAACGTTATGCTACAGCACAGGCACGGATGTGAAGTTGACGTAACGTTACACAGTAAGCAAACTTGATCAGAAATGGATATAACGTTAAAGAACGATGTAGAGAGAAGGTCGACCGTCTGATGAAAGAGGTCAGTTTATGCGTCAAGATCACTCATTTGTAAGCTATGTATGTCATGTATGTATGTAGTCTATTATTATAGCTAACGTTAGCTGCGACCCGTCTGGAAGCAAGCATTCGTAAACTGCATAGGCCTACTAGGAAACTAGGATACTAGGATACTGGAAACTAGGAGCGCTCGTCCCACCCACCTCCCTCCCTCCCCATCTCTATCTCCAGGGTGTGTAACATGGGTCAAAGTTGTAGCTCTAGCCTAAACAGACAGACAACAACAATAACTTTGGCTAAACTCAGTAGAGCCATCACGCTAGGTTAACTCGTACCAATTGACGGAGTCTGCGCGTTTTCATCATCCTTTTAAAGCGTAGGGCTTTATCCATACGCTGTCTCCTTATCCTAAGGTCATTTGCCTCGTCTTGAATTCTTCGTCTTGTGTTTATGAATTGAATAAGGCCAATAATTAACAAAAATATCTCAATTGGCTCCATTTTTTTATAACTATTGTGATGCCTTTGATGGTAATCTCTTAGAATGTTTTACTGGGTTTCTATGGCTTCAGGGTTGACCGTTGGCTACTTGGCCCACTACAGTATAAACGCACCAGGAACTCTGGCCCTGGTGCACGGACCCTGGGCCAAAGTTCCTGGGCTTAAGTTCCTGGGCCAATGGCCCACAGTATAAACGGGGCTATTGTTGCATTCCTTAGTGCTGCTACAGAACTGCCAGTGGGATACGGTACCATATTGATCTCAAAGACAGAGACGTTCTACACTCTGAGCCTCAAATCAAACAGAAATGACCAACTATGACCAACACAGAAGTGTCCAAACGTTGGTCAATCTTGAACAAAAGACTGCAAGTTTTATCAGTGTGCTCCTGTCTTCTCCTTCCACGAGAAATGACTCTAGTTATGAAGCATTGTTAGAAATGAACATGCTGGAAAAAGCATGCTTGTTCTCTGATTAATGTTCCTTGGATTACTCATTTATGATGGTTTTTTTTCCCTTTCAGTTATGATGTTTGTCATCATTGAAAGAAAAGTACATTTTGTCCATGTTTAGAGAGGAAAATAAAAATGAGAGTTTCACATAAAACAAATTCAATTGCCGTTTTTTAAAAGCAGAGATCAAGGAGCATGAAGAAAACAATACAAAAACTCTGGGCACATTTATTTATTTTTCTGAGAGAGTTTAAGAGGCTCTGTTGGCTAAAATATGTCTTCTGACGGTCTAAACGGGGCAAAAAACAGCCAAAAACTCCAATAAGATAATCTTCCATAAACCTCCCATGTGTTGTGTTTCCGTGATGTGATATACACTAGTGCAGAGAGCATTGTGCATACATTTCTATGCGCGTTATGACTGTGTGTGTGAGTGTGTGTGTGTGTGTGTGTGTGTGTGTTCACTATAAGGAAGGTAGTGAGGT
>JAODXP020001393.1:0-5000 GCA_027497455.2 Sardinella longiceps | reverse complement strand
AACACAGATAACCATAAAGACGCACATGTTTCTCTGCGGTTGCACCTCTCTGTTACACTTATCCGAAGGTGAAGACGGAGAATCTCACGAACTCCGGGCAAGGTGGAGATGTCGGAGAACCCCGTCTTCAGAGATTTGTGTAACTACCCATAACCGGAGCTCTAGCACCAAAGACAGTTGGAGCAAACGAGAAGCACCTACGTTCGCGCATAGTAGTTCTATTTTCACAAGGGGCACCACCTGGTTTTGAATGATGTCAGGACTTTTACCAATAAATCGTCTTTTTGGAGTTAGCAGGTTTTTTTGGCATGTATCTCTCATATTCTGTAAGTGTTTAACATGATTTCAAGACTAATGTTGTAAACTGTTACTGTTGGTATTTCTATCAGATGAAGCTGCCAGGCAGTAAATAGCCTACTAAAAGTTGTTAGCGAGCTAACGCTAGCGATCTAGCTAACGTAATGTTTTACATTTATATTTGAGATGTAATTTATTGACAGCCTGCGGGTAACATTACTGAGTTCATTTTAAGTGGACAGAGCAAACGTGAACATAGTTTACAGCAATATGTGAGGTTTGAGCAAAGTCCAAAACAACTAGCTTATAGTTAGCATATAGCTATGTCGTCATGGTAACTGCCAAACAAACCCTCTCTGTCTAAAGCTAAAAAGCACACTTGGTTCATACAACATTGTTTTGCAGAGGAGCGATTGAATTGTCATTTGTTGGTTTCGTAAATGATCACAGACAATATTATGGCACACATACATTATATCATTTTATAATTTCCCTAAGGGAAAATGTTAATGATGTGACGTAATGTGAGACTGCTGCTAATGCAGACCGAAACACTTCACGTTTGTGGCCATCTGCTACGATGTTGCTCCCTTGAAAGATCTTTGATAAAACTGTGACGTGGTGGTTAATTGTCACCGCCTTTGTTAGCCGTTTTTGATGTTTGTGTAAATGCGATTGTTTTCTTACTCGGGGGAGGGGAATATACCCGGTTTCTTGAAGACCCGGGGAAGTGTAAACTAAGCAAAAAATAAGAGAGACAAAATGGATGTCACATCAGTTGGAGTAGCTTCCAAATCTTCAAAAGAGGAGAGTTATCAACTCTCTCTCTCTGTCTCTCTCTCTCTCTTTCTCTGTCTCTCTGTCCCTCACTCCACCCCCCCCCCCCCCTCTCTCTCTCTCTCTCTGTGTGTGTCTCTCTGCCAGTGGAGTGCTTTATTCTGTCCATTCACAAGTGGTCTGTCTGTGAAGATGAAAGACTAAAAAGATGGACAGAGAAACACAGAACACACCCAACCACTCTCTCTCTCTCTCTCTCTCTCTCGCACACACACACACACACTGACACACTAACACACACACACATCCAACAACTACTCACACACACAACTCCATCCACTCACACACAAACACACCCAATCACTCTCTGACCCCGTTTACACATAAACACAGATAACCATAAAGACGCACATGTTTCTCTGCGGTTGCACCTCTCTGTTACACTTACCCGAAGGTGAAGACGGAGAATCCCACAAACTCCGGGCAAGGTGGAGATGTCGGAGAACCCCGTCTTCAGAGATTTGTGTAACTACCCATAACCGGAGCTCTAGCACCAAAGACAGTTGGATCAAACGAGAAGCACCTACGTTCGAGCATAGCAGTTCTATTTTCACAAGGGGCACCACCTGGTTTTGAATGATGTCAGGACTTTTACCAATAAATCGTCTTTTTGGAGTTATCCAGGTTTTTTGGCATGTATCTCTCATATTCTATAAGTGTTAAACATGATTTCAAGACTAATGTTGTAAACTGTTACTGTTGGTATTTCTATCAGATGAAGCTGCCAGGCAGTAAATAGCCTACTAAAATTTCAAGTTGTTAGCGAGCTAACGCTAGCGATCTCGCTAACGTAATGTTTTACATTTATATTTGAGATGTAATTTATTGACAGCCTGCGGGTATCATTACTGAGTTCATTTTAAGTGGACAGAGCAAACGTGAACATAGTTTACAGAAATATGTGAGGTTTGAGCAAAGTCCAAAACGACTAGCTTATAGTTAGCATATAGCTATGTCGTCATGGTAACTGCCAAACAAACCCTCTCGGTCTAAAGCTAAAAAGCACACTTGGTTCATACAACATTGTTTTGCAGAGGAGCGATTGAATTGTCATTTGTTGGTTTCATTAATGATCACAGACAATATGGCACACATACATTATATCATTTTATAATTTCCTAAGGGGAAATGTTAATGATGTGACGTAATGTGAGACTGCTGCTAATGCAGACCGAAACACTTCACGTTTGTGGCCATCTGCTACGATGTTGCTCCCTTGAAAGATCTTTGATAAAACTGTGACGTGGTGGTTAATTGTCACCACCTTTCTTAGCCGTTTTTGATGTTTGTGTAAATGCGATTGTTTCCTTAGTCGGGGGAGGGGAAGATAACCGGTTTCTCGAAGACCCGGGGTAGTGTAAACTAAGCATCTCTCTCTCTCTCTCTCTCTCTCTCTCTCTCTCTCTCTCTCACTCACACACACACACACACACATATACACAGTGACAGTAATGATAGTGCCAAGATGTGTGTGAGAGAAGGAGAGACAAAGAGAAGGATACAAAGAAAGAGGGAGAGAGAGGGATAGTACATGAGCGGAAGAAGGAGAGAGACAAAGAGGAAGAGAAAGTATGAAGAAGAGAGAGAGGGAGAGAGAAACGGAAGGCAGAAAGATTTATGTGTGTGTGTGTGTGTGTGTGTGTGTGTGTCTGTGTCTGATATATGAAAAATCAAATAAAAAGTGTCCAGTGAGTCTTGAGCTTTAAACTGTAACAGTTTTAATTGCCACATCAAATTCAAAACCACAAGATAAAGAAACAATACATTTATTATATATTTTACATCACAATTGAATTTTTGATTAAAAGTTTCTGGTAATTCTGCGGTTTAAAGAATAAAAAGATAAATAACTCAATAAATTAATAACTGTGGTAATTCTGCTGTTTAAAGGATAAATAAATAACTAAATAAATTAATAAATAGATAAATAAGTAAATAAATTTATAACTGCTGTCTCCCCTGCTGCGCCTTCCACAGAAGTATGAAACCGTCTCTAAAGCTCAATCACACACACGCGCGCACACACAAACACACACACACACACACACACACACACACACACATACACACACACACACACTGATCAGAGACAAAAATGTTGGTGTTTTATCATCACTGTGCTGTACTGTAATTGTTTCACACAAACACACATACGCGCGCGCGCACACAGACACACACACACACACACACACACACACACAATCAATAATAAATGTGTTGTTTCCTGTGTTGTTTGCCTCATGTTTGTATCAGTGCTCAGACGAGCTGGAACTGGCCGATTACTATTGGCTATCCATGAGTGTAAGACCACAGAGCACACCTAAAATCTGCCACACACACACACACACACACACATTACTATGGTAATATGGTAAAATATTGTAGATGTGTTCTTGCTCTCAGTCTTGATCTATTATGTGCATTCACTTTGTTCACCTCAGGCAATATATATCCATTCATTGTGTGAGTGTGTGTGCGTGTGTGGGTGTGCGTCTGCGCATTTGTGTCTGTATGTTTGTGTATGTGAGCGACAATATATACGTATGTTCTCTCTGTCTCTCACACACGCACGTACACACATTACATGTGAACATGCACACACACACACACACACACACACAGTAATAGGCTGTCGTTGAGAGCGACAAGAGTGCAGATCGTCAGTGTCAAGCTTCTGGGGTGTATGAGTCACATTACAAGAGCTCATTTAGTGTGTGTGTGTGTGTGTGTGTGTGTGTGTGTCACATTTCAAGAGCTCATTTAGCATAATGAGACTTCAACAGCACAGTCCTTTAAATACTTCCTCACACAGAGATAGAGTGTCTGTGTGTGTGTGTGTGTGTGTATGAGCGAGTGTGTGTGTGTGTGTGTGTGTGTGTGTGTGTGTGTGTGTGTGTGTGTGTGTGTGTGTGTGTGTGTGTGTGTGTGTGTGTGTGTGTGTGTGTTCGTGCACGTACAGACATCTGTATGCAATCTGGAACAGCATGGAATATTGCATCAGTGTGAAATAAGATGAAGTTTTACTTAGTTGCTACTTGTCTGGCTTTACAGAGCTCATACCATATCTAAGAGTCTTAGGATGTCTGCAAACCCCATTCCAATTCCACCATCTTCATTCACCTACACACACTGCCAGTGTGTGTGTGTGTGTGTGTGTGTGTGTGTGTGTGTGTGTGTGACCATCACCCCATTCAAATTCCACCACCTTCATTGGGCTCCACACACCACCAGCGGCGGTAGAGATAAGTAATCAATGGAGTCACATGGGATGAATGATTGTGTGGCGGAAATACGAAAGGGTTCAAGATTGTGTGGCGGACATGTGAGATAATTCGTAGGTTCCGTTGCACTGAGGTTGGGGTGTAAGAAAAGCCTGTCAAAAGTCCCAGATCCATCTGAATTTAAGGCCTGATAGTATGCAGGCACTGTGCCTGATTTCAGGCATACCAACATGACTGGAAAAAAATGCATATCTTGAGACATAAAGAGGTGGGATTAAACTAAAATGTAAACTGTTTCTTCTCGTTGTACCCTCATAGAAGTCATATGGATTGATAAATGACATGTTCTGACTTAAATGTGCATCCTTACATGGCTATCACTGCCCACTGAAGACATGGACATGTGTTCTAAAAGTGCACTGCAAATATAACACCCCCACCCATGCTCACCTCCCCTAAATGCAAGAAAAGTTCAGGCTCAGGATATATTTTTCACTATCAGTCCTGGCATTAGAATCCTCCAACATTCTGTGTTCATAAGAGCAAACTGGGGGAAATTCAGGGAAATACTACCTTCACCTCGGGGAATGCAATGCACTGGAACAGGCGATGAAGTCGAGATTAGAAGTTGTGAACTCAGGGTAG
>JAODXP020001391.1:10000-20000 GCA_027497455.2 Sardinella longiceps | reverse complement strand
GAGGGGGGGCTAGTGCGATTGTGGTTTCTAAAGTGGCTGTGTGAAGCTGCTCCAGCCCCAGTGAAGATCAAAAACCACCAAAAACCCAACCTGGCAACCCTAATGCCGACTTGTCTGCACACAAAGTTGGAGGTCCCAAATAGATTGAAGCTTCATGCACATAAATGTAAAATCACTTTTATCTATTCGGGACCTCCAAATTTGTGTGCTACAAATTTGTATTATTTGAAAGAAAGTGAATTTAGACTTATTTTAAATATTATTACCCATTTTTTTCAAGTCAGAAAGAGGCTTAAATCCAATGCATTTCAATGGTAGAATGTTCAGTTTACTACCATGGAACCTCGGAATGTTCAGGTGTGAAACAAGTCTATTATGTGGGGGAGCGCGGGGTTTGTGCACACCATAATGCAGACTCAAAGGATCCAGACTTGAAACTTCACATACCATTGATTGCTCATGCACATGATTTGGTGTGAATCATCCGTTAGGTTAGCCCCCTGAATAGTGTTGCCACCTGTCCCGGATTTTCCTGATTGTCCTGGATTTTCATGGTCTGTCCCGGAATTTTTTAAAAAAAATAAAAATCCTGTTCTTGAGGATTTTTTAAAAAGTTCTTGCTATTAAATAAAGCAATTAACTAAACAAATAACTAGTAAGTGTCATTTTTACTAATTAGAACTATACAATTGAAGCGTAGAAGGGTGATTTTTATCTTGGGTTAGATGTGTGAAAGGTGTCGCTGCTTACAAACTAAAAAGGTCGATTCGATGGTCAAAATTTGCAGGATTTTTCTCAGACACAGGTGGCAACTCTCCCCCTGAGCCATATCGACCTGCCCAAGGCTGCTTCCATAGGTAAAGGAGTTTTTCTTTGCCCCTGTTGCTCTTGGGTGCTCCTTGTTGCTGCTCTAAGTCATGCTTTCTGTAAACTCATTTCTAAAAGACTGCCAAAGAATGAGCTCAGGTTTATTATCATGCTGAAATCTAAGCCCTCCCTGGTGAATGCCCCGTAAGGTGATGTCTGACCAGATTTCACTTTAATAAATTGCCTTCAATCAGCCACACCTTAGAGCAATCCCATAATAATATCATTAAAAATACACAGACATGATATCCAAATTCATTTCAGGTTTTTAAATCCTTGTCAGGAGAACAACCTTGCAATTCACCTTGCAATGTGTAAATGCATCCTAATTTTAGAGAAAATACAATTTATTCTACAGTTTATCTCTTTTTTTTCACTGGCACAACATAACCTTCACAGTTGTGCACAATCTGCAATTTGTGTGTGTGTGTGTGTGTGTGTGTGTGTGTGTGTGTGTGTGTGTGTGTTTGTTTAGATAACCACTGCAAGCACAACATATCCTTCAACATGTCACATGGGCCATGGCCAGACAGAACTGCATGTTTGCATGCAAACACTCAAAGACAGACACTCATATGGCAGATATGGATCTTTTTCCAGCCTGCACATCAAAACGCCATCCTTGAGTCTTGTGCTTCACACAGAAATAGGCTGGATGGTTGCTATGGTGATGAGTTTGCAGGTCAACTTGACGACACTGTCTCTTGGAAGTGCTGCCACCAGTCTATATGAAGTGTGTGGGCGTGGGTGTAGGTGTGTATATACAGTATATATTTATACCTCATTTCAAGAGGGTTCGAGTATTTGCCAAAGGTTTTCCCAAAAAGGTTTACAGTTAAACATTTGTTAAAGTAGCTGATTAAGTTTGAAAACTACGTAAATAAAACGTCTATAGGCATTGTTTTTGTTCACATCGCTGAAACGTTCTACATGTACGTGTGTGTATGTGTGAGTGAGTGTGTGTGTGTGTGTGTGTGGGCTATCTGGCGTCGGTACGTATCCTCACAACTCTAACCTTAAGAACAAGTCTAAACGTTGAGTTAGAAGCCTGGGCTTTTCAGCTCAGTGGTTTAAGTGGTTGACGAGGGATTGCACATGCAAAATTCAGATCTGCTCCATTGCATCTCCAAGAGGCTCCTTGCACATAAACATTTTAATGATGCTCACTTATTTCCGGTTACATTGGCTGCATAACCATTGTGATAAACATGACACAAACTCACACAAACTTACATTTGGATGTCAGCTGACAAGTCCGTCAGTCATAGCAAAGTCGTCTCTAGTCATAGTCAAACAAAACCGCTAACTTTAACAGTAGCTATTTAAGCGTTTATTTAGAATTATGATAGCTGCTAGCTGCTAACATTCTAACGTAACTACCAGGGTTCTATCTCAATGATTGTGGCCAACAGTAACCGGAACTCTAAGAGCGTTATAGAATTGTTATGTGCATGGAGCGACTACGCTTGCTGTTTGCTTGTGTTTACTAAACAAATATGCTTGTGCCCAGTGTGTGAAACTCTGCTTTACCCTGCTGCTGAGAGGCCAAAAAGCCGCTACAGCCCATCCCTGCTTCATTGTTTTGGCTAAGAGAGAGATTCTCACCTCAAGGGTCCCACGCTCAGAAGGACAAAACAAGCCCAAGGTAACTTTAAGGCTGAAGAAGCCAGTTACCCCATGTCTTTCCCTCTGAATAAATCATCTGTCATTTCCTCCATTATTGTGTACTGTAGTGTGTGTGTGTGTGTGTGTGTGTGTGTGTGTGTGTGTGTGTGTGTGTGTGTGTGTGTGTGTGTGTGTGAGAACGGGCTGAAGAAGCCAGCCACCCCATGTCTTTGCCTCTGAATAAATCATCTGCCATTTGCTGAATCTTTCAGGTTTTTTTCCCCCTTCCTTCCCAGTTCCCCTCTGCCAGTCTTCAAAGCTGAGCCCGAAGAATGGAAGCAGGAAAGAGACCGACAGTGTTACGCCACAGAAAGACATCTGAAATATTGATGAGATTCTTTTGACTGTTTGCTGACAAATCAGGGTGGATGCGAGTGGAATAGCTGGTTTGAGACCTGATATTTATGCGCCAACAAACACATCACACACAAGGGGAAAATTTCAGAAGATTTTGTCCATCTGGTAGGCAGGACATAGGGCTCAATAAACTTTCAGTTCGCCAGAGCACCTGTAGTCCATTAATTAATGAGGTACAGATCAAGTGGTAATAAAGCCTTTTCTGCTGCAACCATGTTACCAGAGATCTTTCATTATGGAGATAAGTCATGAGGACCCACTTCCTGGAGTCATGAGGGACATGCCTAATATGGTAGATAAGTGGCGCTTGCATGGCTATCTCCCTTTATTGCAGTGGAGAGGCTCATTCTGTAACATTGAGGTCTATGACAGAATCCAAGAATTCCACAAATTTTTTAAAAGTCTTATTTTTCTGAGTAATGGATGTACATTTTGGACATGGTATCGTGATTTTCAAACCCCCCTGCCCATTTCATATAAATCTCAAGACTATATTCTTCATTCTGTAGAAAATAAACTTTTAAGGTGTGTACCAAGTCTGTTAATGTGCTGAAGTTTTTTTTCTCCTTCTAGATCATGTCAAACTCATAGAATACTTATATCAGTGCCCATGGCATACAAAAATACAAAAAATAAATTACAGAGCGAAATGCAATTTGCGGTATCTGGTTTTACCGGGCTTTTGCATCTACCGAGTGGAAGCAAGATTGACTGATTGGGGCACCAGCTGCCACCCCAATCAGTGGCAGCTGGCAGATCAGATGAACTCCACTTTGTTCCATAAACATGAACTACCACTACATCTCTTGCTTCTAAAGAAGATCTTTGATGTTACTGTACTGGGCAGTTAGTTCATGGATAAGCCAGTCAAGTGGTTTCTGCAGCCAATTCATTAATTGAGACAGGCAGTACTGTGTACTAGTCTGGCAGGCCATCTTACTGTATATCATTGAAATGTATAGTCTGGCATCGAGGGATAGACTGAACTCAATCGTGGGCGGAACAAGGCTGTTATCCATTTCAGGCGATTTCTTTAAGCAGTGATTTTTTTTCTGTGTATGTTTTACACTTTGACTGTTTGCTGTCTACCTGCTCAGAGAGAAAGAGAGAGAGAATGACACATAGTTTTGAGGAACTGCCATATTCTCAGTCTCCCATCTCACCCGGAGTGTTTCTGGGCCATGGGCACCCTGAGGGAAGGGGTGATATTGGGGGCCATGGGCACCCTGAGGGTAGGGGTGGCAATGGGGGCCATGAGCACCCTCAGGATAGGGGTGGCATTGGGGGCAAGGAGCATCCTCAGAGTAGGGGTGGCATTGGGGGCCATGGGCATCCTCAGAGTAGGGGTGGCATTGGGGGTCGTGGGCACACTCAAAGTAGGGGTGGCATTGGGGGCAAGGGGCACAGGGGGTGCTTCCTCCAGGCTCGGTGGAGCACGGGACATGTGCTTGAGTAGAGAGAGAGAGAGAGATGGAGAGAGAGAAAGAGAGAGAGAGAGAGAGAGAGAGAGAAAGAGATGGAGGGAGAGAGAGAAGGACAGAAAGAGAGATGCAGTAAAACCCAGGTGGCAAGGGACTGAACAGTCTCCAAACACGACGCCACTCGCCCAAGGCTAGGAAACATGGCAGATGGTGGGAGATTGTTATATATCATTCCATACTGTAGCACCCCCCCCCCCCCCACACACACACACACACACACACTCCCACACACACACACACACACCCTCCTGTCACACTCCAGCCCTTTCCCAACTTCTGTGTCCCACTCCAACCTTCACTGAGAGTTTATATAAGAGGCCTGTTCTGATCGGCTGTACGTTTGGAGCATAAATTGAGAGAAATCCACGACACAGCAGTGCTTCATATAGATCGCTCAAGTCAAAGGTCACCAGAGGTCAATAAATGTTTAAGTTCCTGAGTTCATGAACTGAGAGACTTCAAAATGTTTACTTTTCATTACACTCCGTCTCCATTGGTGTTTGTCCTTGCAGCACACCGTAGGCAGGCAGTGACCTGGTTTAACGAGTGACGGGATGAGTACCTCAGGAATAAAGACACTCTCAGAATCATCATGGGCGTGGACTAAGAATGTGAGGAACCATGTTTATTTGCTCTTATAACAGCCACTAGACTGCCAATCAAAAAGAGTTTTATTTGTGTGCCTCTCTCTCTCTCTGTGTGTTTGTGTGTGTGTGTGTGTGTGTGTGTGTGAGGAGATTGAACATGCATTCTCCATTTGTCACTCTGATTTGGTCACAATATTGACATAAAGAGGCTTTCTGTCTGCATTAGGAGAAATAAAGTATACACAGCTGACAGGCAGACCTCTTCTCCTGAGACCTCCTGAGATCTTGCCATGGGTTATGGATTCAGAGGATGGTGATTGAGGTTTGGCTGAAGAGGGAATATTTCCAGAGATTTGCTGTCTTATAGTGAGACAGACAGAGCCCTAATAAATGAATTATATTAAGAAGAGTAAACACGAGGGATTTCCTTCCATTAACCTGTCAGTGTGTATTTCTCCAGCACGCCAGTCTAAAGTGTTTGTTAGTGATGCTTTGGCATTGTGAGTCACTCAGTGGCACTTTGACATGTGTATGAGTCAGGAAGAGGCGCATACAGTATAGTAAACGTCTGACCTTTTCACCATCCACTGCATGGACTGTATAGGAGGAGAAGGTCACGCAAATTTACTGGTCATCTTTATACTGCCACATAAAAGCGCAGGAATCTGCACCAATCCCGCTGGCTAAAGCGCTTTGTGACCTATAGTTTATGCTTTCCAATATCATACAATACATGACCTTTACCAAGGCACCGACATGAAAGAAGCAGACGCTTTTGACCAACAACCTTCACATTCTGTGAAATACTGAAGCAGGGTTGAATGTGTAATCAGCACTTCTCTTTTTATTATGCCACGGTCTTTGCTTGTACAAATGTCTGCTTTTATCAGGGAGTGTGTTTTGAAAATTAGTATTCACCATGAAGTCATGAGCCCCCTGTGTCAAGAACAGCCTCCTGTATGCCTGAAGCTCAACAGTAATAAAGAGCCTTGACTGGGGTGGTGAGTTGGTGAAGGGCTTTCATGAAATTCCACAAACTGCTTGAAATACCAAAGACTCTCTTTGATGGCTGTGGATTACGTGCAGGTATTACGTGTCCCTTTAAGAAAGGACTCAAAGCCCAGGTTTGTTTTAGAGGAAGACTACGAAAGATCTCTTCAGCAGTAGAAGAGGCACTAAAGTACGCCGGACCAACATGACTTCTAGCCTAAAACTCTAGACGTGCCCTAGCGGTAATGAATTGATTTGCTCAGCAAGTAGCCTAGGCTATGTCTAGCTAGCCTGACAAAAATGACAAAGTTGCCTATGACGTTAGCACTCGGAGCGTTCGATGCTGCTTCTCTACAGGAGGGAAACCGGGAAATCGATATTCTGATTGGTAGTCGCCAAACCTCATCATAGCTTATTACATAAAGTTAACCGAAGTTTCGTCGCCCACCACATCTGCTGTCTATGTCTAGCTAGCCTGACATAGCCCGCACATAATACTGCTGTTCATCCGTATTCAAGGTCTGGAGGTTCTTTAACCTGGCGCGATTATAGTGCGGGGGGAGGGCATTCACTTCTGGTTTGAAACGGACAGACAGGATTGGACAGCTCGTCTAATCAGCTTCGCTTATTGGTCTGTTGTCTCTCTACCGATGTAAACCCGCCCATGAAGACCGTCCTCAGACCATGAATACCGATGAACATTCGTATTATGGACGGGCTATGTCAGGCTAATGTCTAGCCATCAACAACAGAGAATATTTAGACATCGGTGGTGTTTAGCTAATCACAATGCTCCATGTGCGCAAGGAGTCATTGGGTGGGCTTAGTATTTTATGTGGGAGTTACCTGTAAAGGCAGCAGGATGAACCTAAACTTAGCGGTGGATTCCAACGATGATTGGTGAGCACTTGCCCTCTCCCCGAGCTCAATACATTTTATGTTATAGTCTGGCTGACCTCACTGTCAGAGTCCAAAGCAGTACAAGCCCCAGACGCTGAATATGCACTTGTGAATTATTCACACAGCCCTGTGGCCTGCTGACGCCTCTCCAGGCCCCTCACCAGACTGCCACCACACTGGCTGCTTAAAGGCACTCTCTGAAAGGCACAGGGAGAGAAACTGAAGCTCTTACTGTACGTTCAGACCGCAAGCGATAACTTGCCAAGAGTTGCGGAAGACTCTCAAGAAATATCACTTGGCACAGCAACAAAAACGACAAAGTTGGGAAGGGAAACCGGGAAATCGATATTCTGATTGGTAGTCGCCAAACCTCATCATAGCTTATTACATAAAGTTAACCGAAGTTTCGTCGCCCACCACATCTGCTGCTTTTGTCGCCGAAATTACCTGTCTCCATCAATAACTTCCGTCGCCTGTGCCGCCTGAATCGTTTGCGGTCTGAATGTACAGTTACAGTAAGAATGCTCTATACTCACTCTCAGGTATAGTTAGGCCAATGGGTGGAACTAGGTGGAACTTCTGCTCAGCTGGTGCAACCAACTAGCCTGATTGCCATCGACTTTCAAAGCTCTACGAGACTTTGGTTTGACCAAGAGCCCGTATAACAAAATTTCTCAAAGCGCATGGTTGACCCGCCTCCCTGAAATGCCTTGGTTTGATACTGGTTGATGCTAGAAAATGTGGTGCCGAAGCAAAACCAATCACACCACTCTTTCCTCTGACGTATGTGACGCGAAGGGAATTGCTTGAACAGGACTGAGAGCTGTTGGAGCTGCTCAAAGTTGATTGGTTCTTGACCAAGGGGGGGGGAGGGGTCAGTCCTGCCCGATCAGCAGCTGGCCAGACCAGCGACAGCAACGCCCGAAGGTGTTACGTCACTGGGAGGGCATGCCAGGCTAGCAACCAACTGCAAGTGTCCATATATTTGGGCCAGGTCTGTACTATGCTCCTGAATAGCAATGCTATGCTTAAAGGGCAACTTCAGTCATTTTTTTGTGGTGACATTTGGAGTATGTTAAGATGTTAAAAATACAGTTCAAAAGTCTGCCCCATTGGGCTAGTTGTAAGTGATTATTCTCTGTTCAAGGAAACCTATATGGTTGGACCAAAATGTCTTGCCTCTTCAGTATTGGCTAAGCTCAAGTAGCTTGAGCAATAGAGCTCTTGTTGAAAATGACTGAAGTTGCCCTTTAATTCCTTTTGGTACTGCAATACATATAAATAATAAATATATATTAATATACAATTAAAATAAAGTGATAGGATGTATTAGTTGACTATAACAGTGAGTAGGATGTATTAGTTGACTATAACTTTGACTCAGATTATCAGAAAAAATGGCTTTTTTATTTTAATAAAACAGATTAAAATACCACAAGCATTACTATTCATTAGGTGACTTTTAAAGGTTATGTGAAACTATTCCTACTTATGTTTTATTACATCTATTTGTATTACATAACATTGTACAGTTCTGTAAAACTCCAAGTAATGTTTTAGAGTGCAAGTTGTAAAGGAAATTGCCAGAACAAGATAGTCGTGTAGCCTAAATATATTATATGTGTATAAACCCTTACAATTTAAACCATACAAAAGGCTATTCTGCTATCATTTTTTTGTTGTTGTTGTTGTTATTATTCATTGTTGTTTATTGCTGATATCATAGCTTGTTTGTTTACTTTCTCTGGTGCGAGTTGAAATGCTCTCTGCGTGTAAATCATATTGATCAAACTATAAGCACAGTCTTTGAGTTCCAGCCTCTCCTATCTGCCTTAGACAGGAAGCAGGGCTGCCCTGCTGGGTGCCTGCTGTAAATCTTCAGGACCCATAAATTGTGGAGTGGCTCCCTAAATGGCCTTTAAAAGAGGCCATTACTCATTCTGAATATGTGATTGCCTTACAGCACATGTCCATACAGCAATGAACTATACCACGATCTACCTGTGTGTGTGTGTGTGTGTGTGTGTGTGTGTGTGTGTGTGTGTGTGTGTGTGCGTGCGTGCGTGCGTGTGTGTCATGCCAGATATAATGTCAACATAAATATAATGCTTAACAGTGTGTGCACAACACACACACACACACACACACACACACACACATACATGTAAGTCTGAGTTATAGCAGAAACTGGTGACAGAAACCATGTAATTCAAGTGATGTCAGATCAGTGAAATCAGCCGTGTCCAATCAGTCCGTGTTCCCTTCAAGCATTTCTTACATTCTCCCCATCACTCAACTCACTTGTCCTTCCGCTGACGTCTTTGTCTTTAGATGTGAAAACATTGGGAAAGAGCTTGTTTTAAAGCTAGAGCTGTCATTTCAGAGCTAGACCACAGCCTTTTATTGTTCAAAGCCAAGACTAAAGCAATATGAACACACACACACACACACACACACACACACACACACACACATACAAGGGAAGGGATTTATTGCAGTAATGGTCTTCCTGCTATCTCTTAGAGAATTAGCCCAGCTAGCTTCCATTGCAATCTCATCTGAGGAGTAGCCTACTGTAGCCACCAAAGCTTATCCTATTTGTTTAGGTCTTTAGCACAGTGCTCTTGCTCTTACAGTAAAACAATCGGATACAGGGTTTGGATTGGACGACTGACATGGCTCTAATTGGCTCAGAATGGTGGCCACAGAACACTCTCTGATAGAAGCCTTCAATTTAATGGTTGATGTGGAGCAAACCTTGACATTTATACTCTCCTATGGAGAGTCTGCCTAGTGAGACCCCAGCTGACTGCAGAGAGAGAGAGAGAGAGAAATAGAGAGTTATTTTATGATATGATATGAAAGAATTATGTAAAACCCACAGTAGCCCCATGTATCGACAAAAAGAATCATGCTTTTTTTTTATCTGGCAATAATGGTATGGCACACTAGCACACAGCTAGCCTGACATAGCCCGCCCATAATACGAATGTTCATCCGTATCCATGGTCTGGGAACGGTCCTCTGGGGCGTGTTTACATCGGTAGAGAGTCTACCGGCCAATAAGCGAAGCTGATTAGACGAGCTGTCCAATCGTTTCAAACCAGAAGTGAATGCCCTCCCCTCCGCAGTATAATCGCGTCAGGTTAAAGA
>JAODXP020001391.1:0-5000 GCA_027497455.2 Sardinella longiceps | reverse complement strand
GTTTGACTGTGGGCTTTATCTAGTCATCTGGTTATCTGTCAAAGGCGGCTTCCAGGCTGCAACTGCCGAGGAGGGAAAAATCCATCTAAATGCAATTTCTGGATGGGCAGCAGCTGCCTAATGCACACATACACCTTAAAACTATAAACTCACTTGACTGAGCATACAGAAGTAATCCAATTATTGCTCTTAGAAAGTTCCAGAAGCACATTTTTGAGGACATGAAGCATCAGGTCAGATCTGGAGGCCCACTGGCCCAAACATACCTACAGTAATGTAACTCAGTAATTATATTGTGTGTCTAAATGCTATAGAATAGATGCTGCCTGTGCAGTGTGCAATATGTAAAACTAGGCTATCCGCTTTCAGGGCCAGCCATACAGTATGTTCCCACAGCCCTACAGTGTGTTCCTTATGGGATTAGCCTATATTGGCCATGTACCCATTTTGGTACATGTACTCAACACGCAGGGCTTTGTGTATGGAGGTATACTTGGCCAATAAAACCTGAATCTGATAAACAACAGTGTACTTAGGGAGCAGGCAGCTAGCGGATCAAGGAAGATACCCAATTGGCTGAATCCCAGTGTCCCTCCTAAGCCCTACACCGAACCCAGCCAAGGTCAGCGAGTAGTGAGGCAGACTCATGACAGTTAAGTCTTTGAGGGTTTAGGGCTTAGTACTCAGTGTGTTCAATGGGATTCAGACATAGCCTAACATTAATGGAGTCTCAAAAGGGCTCAATGGTGTTTTTGCCCCCAACGGCTCCTTCCAGGCAGCATAGCCTAAAAGGCAATATCTTAACGCAATTCCTAACCCTAACCCCCTCAACCCTCATCCTAACCCTAAACTGAGTGGAGTAGTGCCTTGAAGGCAGCGCTGCTTGGAAGGCACCGTTGAGGGCAAAAAATACCAAGAACCCTTAAAAGGCGCCCAAGATTATGGCAGCATATTTTATTTGCAAGCAATGAACTGGAACGGCTTGCTACCATTCCTTCCCCATTACCCCTATTTCCAGTCCAGCCTTAGGGGGCCTGAGCAGCAGGAACATATTATTGGCACTTTAGGCTTTAGTGCGGAATATGTTGGGAAAATAAAATAAATGCATGAATTTCTCCATTCATATTGTCATAACTGTTAGGGTCAAAGGGGGGGGGGGGATATTTCCAATAACTCCTGGTTATCAATGTGTTATGGCTAAACTGCAAGTGTCGTCTCTGAGGCAGAAGAGGTCAGGAGGTCACGTCTGAGCTTATAGATTCGCTGATTAACTCGGCGTCCCGGCCCTCCCAGTCCAATAAGGCCTGTGCAGTCTTGCATCACATCGGAGAAGAATCTGATAATCGCACAAAACCTCTGTGATTGTGTTTGGGCTGCTCCCTTGATTGCTTCCATCATGGTGCAAGGAACACACACACACACACACACATACACACACACACACACACACACACACACACACACACACACACACACACACACACACATACAAACTCATACAGAAACACAGAGACACATACACATCTCTTTCTCTCTCTCAAAACACAGGCTAGAGCATACATACATTTACACTCTCTCTCTCTCTCACACACACACACACACACACACAGAAGAGAGAGAGAGAGAGAGAGAGAGAGAGAGAGAAAGACAGAGACACACACACACACACACACACACACACACACACACACACACAAACACACACACATGTGTATAAGCAGCATAAATAAGCCTCATTGCCTGAGCGCATAATAGTCCTGAGGAGTTTACCCAATGGACGCCTGGCTGATTGCAATGGTGAAATGATGTCGCTGGAAGAGGAGGAGGAAGAGGAGGAGGAAGGGGGCAGGCGAAGGGTAGTGTGGGGGAGGGAGGTGCTGACACAGACAAGACAACCAAGCAGAATTAGTCTCAGCACTAAACAGCCTCCAATGCATCACTCCTCAAGAGCAACTACAGCAGGCACAACAGCAAGAAACTAGAAAGGAGATGTCTTTCTCCTCTCTTCTTTTTACTTCTCTATTCTACTGCCTGTCTTTCTCTCTAGGCTATATATCTCTGCTTTTCTCTCTCTCTCTCTCTCTCTCTCTCTCTCTCTCTCTCTCTCTCTCTCTCTCTCTCTCTCTCTCCACACATACTGTATAGCTGTATACTGTATTACCTGTCAAACCATTTTTTTCTAAATATCATGAGGCTTTATCATCTGAGGATGTCGGGATGAGATCCTTAAATGCCTTATCACAGGGAGAAGCAATGTCATCTGTAAGACTGTAAGAATTTTACATACATTTACATATATATGTATGTGTGTATGTGTACTTGTATGCATGCATGTATGTATGTAGCGTGGTATGTATGCGTGTGTTTATGTTTGTATTTATGCATGTATGTATTGTATGTACGTATGTTTGTATGTGTGTGTGTATGTGTGTGTGTGTGTGTGTGTATGTATGTATTTATGTATGTATGTATGTGTGTGTGTATGTATGTATGTATGTATGAATGTATGTGTGTATGTATTTATGTATGTATGTATGTATGTATGTATGTATGTATGTGTATGTATGTATGTATGTATGTATGTATGTGTGTATGTATGTATGTATGTATGTAATGTATATATTACACTCCTGAACCCCTGATCCCTATGGATGTCCCCTGGCCTGGCACAGAAGCAGTGTTTGTGGAGATGAGGAGATACGAAGGTCCCCAAGCTTATTGTTCTCAAAGCCATTATTTGACAATAGCTCACATGACCTCTGGTTGTGGAGGTTGTAGTGACAGAGTTATTGATTAATCTGTCTGAGCCAATGCAAATTATTCAATAACCTACTGCCCAGTAGGCCTTTTCAAGAGAGAGAGGAGAGAGAGAGAGAAAAAAAAAACGGGGAGAGAGAGAGAGAGAGAGAGAGAGAGAGAGAGAGAGAGAGGGGAGAGTAGAGAGGGGGGGATCAATCAACAATCAATGTTCATGACTTTAAAAGGTGCTGTAATATTACTGAGTTGCCAGAGCTAGACAACATGAACCACATGACCACTTAGTCAAACTAGGAAAATATTATTATCCAGTTCAGCTTGTCACCCAGTTTAAAGTGAATAATCAACACCACACCCAACATGGTGTAAATGTCCATGCACATGCACACAGGTACACAGGTACTTTGGAGATAAGTGTAATTATAATAATATTACTGTCCACTATGATCAACAATAAACAGACTCTCCTCTTGCAATGAATGAATTAATATTGTCATTCAAATAACAGGATATATAATTATCTGCTGTTTATAATAGTTTGCCCTGATGTGAACAGACCTTAGTGTGAATGACCTTAAGGCATAGCCTACTTTTCTTATTGCATTGTATTGAGTCAGGAGTAGATGTCAGAATAAATAGCAAACAAATAGGCCTCTTGAAAGCAGGCAGTTGAAGAACAACATCAACTTGACTTAAGTGCACTTTTTACTTTAGTGTTGTTGCAGTAAATAGCAATCAGACTCCGGAAGCTTCTGAAGCAGATGCCCTACCATATATAGGGCCAAAGCAGGTCTACAAGAATTAGGCATACAACATAAAAAAGGGAGTCCTCCTCCCCCCTCCACACACACACACACACACACACCCCTTTCCCTTAACCCCAAACTAAGTGAGTGCTTTTAATGTGTTTTTATGCTTGTAATGAGCTTTCTAGCCAGGGTGTGTTCAACATGCACCTCATGCTGTTTTGAGAGGCGAGGAGCGAGTGGCGAGACCAAAGCGAATAATTGGGACGGGAGTGCAAGATCAAAGGCACACTTCTGTGCCAGTCCCACTAGCATACGGACATGCTCACCTGCCACCCAGGCCCAGAGCAGCACACACACGCACTGGGGGCTGATCAAAAGACAGTCTATGGCCATCTGTCTGACTTGAGAGAAAGGCTTTGTGGTCCGAACACACTAGGCGGGTTTACATGGACACTTTTAATCTGATTAAAAAGATTCCAATGTGCATTCTATAGAACAGTATCCAAGGAGATGCATTCATAAATGGCAACCGAAATGGAATATTGGGTTAAATAATCAGATTAGAAGTGTCCACGTAAATGGGGCTACTGTCTCTGTGCCTTAGTGGCAGGGTTCTTCTTATTCACCTTATTCCACACATCAACAATTGTCTTTGAACATCCGGTCTGGCAATGCATTGGCTTAGCATTGATATTATTTGGTGTTTTAACGGTCTGATATCACGGTGGTCTTACTATTAAGTTATGCTCACTATATCAATCCAACAGGTTTGTACAGTTTGTCGCCAGATTAAAAAAATTATGTTTTCAGTAGTAAAAAATGGAAGAGAAAAGCGACAAAATTGGGCTTGGCAGAATAAAGTGAATAACCGTTGACTGTGTTCTTAAAACCGTTGGTTCTGTTGTGTTAGTGAGAGAACCACAGTGATAGACACCTTCTGACCATGACTGGCCATATGCGCAAGGCCCGGTGGACCTACGGTCATTTTTGGGCCGGGACTGTCATAACTTAATTTAACTGGGCTAGTCAAATTAAATCCTTCATGTTCATGCAATGTGTCCAACTTACAGTGTTATTTCAGCTTGCCACTAAAGTTGAAGTTATTATTGAATAAAAACATAGTGGGAAGTTATTATTGAATAAAAGCATGTTGGGAAACCAAGGCCAAAATGCCCGTGCCATATTTTTCAGTCCCAGTCCAGCTAAGCCCTGTCTAATAGTCGTTGATTCTGCTGTTGTCTGTACACCACAGAGTCATATGGGTCTTCTGATTCAGTCACAGTCATATCAATACTAAAGGGAGAAAATGCGCTTGTCAGACTAAAATGCCGTCCGTCAGCCTGGGCTATGTGAGAACTACGGCGCTGGAGCTGCAGTGTATGGGGAGCAGACAATTCTGCCACGCATGTCCGTCAATCATTTGACTTTTCTATTGGAACATGACTTAAAGGCCGATAAGAGCAGCGCTCCACAGTGTAGCAACTGGCACATTGA
>JAODXP020001389.1:17500-20000 GCA_027497455.2 Sardinella longiceps | reverse complement strand
AGAGAAGTCTGCACTAGATAGACAGCAGAGAAGTCTGCACTAGATAGAGACCAGAGAAGTCTGCGCTAGATGAGAGCAGAGAAGTCTGTACTGAATAGAGAGCAGAGACTCTGCACTAGATAGAGAGCAGAGAAGTCTGCACTAGATAGAGACAGAGAGTCTGCACTAGATAGAGACCAGAGAAGTCTGCACTAGATAGAGAGCAGAAAGTCTGCACACTAGATAGAGAGCAGAGAAGTCTGCACTAGATAGAGAGCAGAGAAGTCTGCACTAGATAGAGAGCAGAGAAGTCTGTACTAGATAGACACCAGAGAAGTCTGTACTAGATAGAGACCAGAGAAGTCTGTACTAGATAGAGACCAGAGAAGCCTGTCTGCACTAGATAGAGACCAGAGAAGTCTGTACTAGATAGAGACCAGAGAAGTCTGCACTAGATAGACACCAGAGAAGTCTGTACTAGATAGAGAGCAGAGAAGTCTGTACTAGATAGAGACCAGAGAAGTCTGTACTAGATAGAGAGCAGAGAAGTCTGTACTAGATAGAGAGCAGAGAAGTCTGCACTAGATAGAGACCAGAGAAGTCTGCACTAGATAGAGAGCAGAGAAGTCTGCACTAGATAGAGACCAGAGAAGTCTGCACTAGATAGAGAGCAGAGAAGTCTGTACTAGATAGAGAGCAGAGAAGTCTGTACTAGATAGAGACCAGAGAAGTCTGTACTAGATAGAGACCAGAGAAGTCTGTACTAGATAGAGACCACAGAAGTCTGCACTAGATAGAGACCAGAGAAGTCTGTACTAGATAGAGAGCAGAGAACTTGGAGCAACATAGACTGAACACAAACGCAAATACCAACTAGCAGTTTACATTGAGTCAAGAGCAGCACTAAACTTCTCCTGACCATTCAAGCGTGAAGAATACAGCAATACTGGTCATTTGTAAATATGAATACAGTTGAACAATATCACAATACTGGTCATTTGTAAATATAAACACAGTTGAAGAACATCACAATACTGTAAGATCTGTAAATATGAATGCAGTTGTTTCTCTGCAGGACACAAAAGAAAAACATAAATAAAAAGTCTTGTCTGGCAGGGAAAATGTACAATGAAGTTCACTTTGACTTTAACCTGATTTCTCCTGAGGAATTGAAATCTGTAAATTTGAATACGGTTGTAACTCTGGAGTCTGTTAATTGAGCTTGGCCATGTGTGTGTGTGTGTGTGTGTGTGTGTGTGTGTGTGTGTGTGTGTGTGTGTGTGTGTTTAAATCTGTAAATTTGAATACGGTTGTAACGGTTGTTACTCTGGAGGGAAAAAAGGTCGGGAGCCTTGGAGCACGACGATGACGTGGACGATGAAGCTGATTGTGTGTGTGTGTGTGTGTGTGTGAGTGACGATGAAGCTCCTGACCCGAAGAGCTCCAATCAGAGACGGTGACGCATCGACGAAGACTAGTGACTCCAGACTACAGGTGGTACACACACACACACACACACACACACACACACACACACACACACACACACACTAGTGACTCCAGACTACAGGTGCTGCTGTGAGTGAGTGAACACGACACAAAGACACACACACACACACACACACACACACACACACACACACACACACACACACACACACACACACACCACACGCACACACACATACACGACACAAAGCAAACATGGCAATCATGGCGGTGAAGGAGGTCAATTAAGGGATCACTGGACTCAGACAATGTCCACCAGTTTGGGAGCTAATTTCCATGTCAGGGGAGGAAATACACACACACACACACACACACACACACACACACACACACACACACACACACACACACACACACACACACACACACACACACACACACACACACACATACAGAGACAGAGAGAGAGAGAGAGAGAGATACACAAACACACACAGACACACACATACTAATATACAAACACGTAAACACAGACAGGCACACACACACACACACACACGCACACATACACATAGATATCTCTAGTGTGTGTGTGTGTCAGCCATCAAGCATGTTGAGTTAGAATAGGGGTCTGCTTCTCCCATCGGCCTGAGCACAATGCAATCTCTGTGCCTGTGTGTGTGTGTGTGTGTGTGTGTGTGTGTGTGTGTGTTTGAGTGACAGCTCTGTGGCGGAACACAAATCCCAAATGGAAGGGGCTCAGGGACGCATGCATGCAGGAGTGGAGCCGGCCGCCTTACCGGCCTCACAATAGGGGTGTGTGTGTGTGTGTGTGTGTGTGGGGGGGGGGGGGCGGGGATACCAGCCCTTACAATAGGGGGACGGGGGGAAAAACGTCTGCTGTGTAATTTTCTCAGTGGAAACAAAGGAGATTAAGAATTGGGGCCGAACTGTGTGTGTGTGTGTGTGTGTGTGTGTGTGTGTGTGTGTGTGTGTGTGTGTGTGTGTGTGTGTGTGTGCTGAACAATGACAGCACAAACAATTCCAGACCCTCTAGTTAATGAATTGGTGA
>JAODXP020001388.1:2500-7500 GCA_027497455.2 Sardinella longiceps | reverse complement strand
AGAGACTGTACAGATAAGTGTGTGTGTGTGTGTGTGTGTGTGTGTGTGTGTGTGTGTGTGTGTGAGGCCAGTACTGAACACTGCATCCAATGACCCGTAGACCCGTCTGATCTCGTCTGATCTGATCTGATCTCATCTGAGAATGTTTGGAACTGTGTTAGATCCTCGAGAACCTTTGAAGAATGTTTGGAACTGTGTAAGATGCTCGAGAACCTTTGAAGAATGTTTGGAACTGTGTAAGATGCTTTAGAACCCTTTAAGAAAGTTTTGAAGTGTTTCAAGGGATATTCCACACTTTTATGAAAATTGGTTATTCACCCTCTTACCTAGAGTTACTGTATATGTGTGGGTAAAAACATTTAGCTTTAGCTTAGCATAGGCAGTGGAATCTAAAGTAGCCAGATATCATAGCTTAGCATAGGCAGTGGAATCTAAAGTAGCCAGATAGCAACTTTACTTTCCAGCATCTATGCTAAGCTAAAGCTAAATTTGGATTTGCCAGACCAGGAAAATGCTTTCACTGAGACCAAAATGCTTTTACCCACATATGTGACTCCAAGGAAGACGGTGAATAACACATTTTCATAAAAAGGTGGAGTACTCCTTTAAGATACTTTAGAACCTTCTGAGAACGTTTTGAAGTGTTTAAGATGCTTTAGAACCGGTGGTCATTAGCAGTGGTCATCCTCACCATGGAAATAAAACAGCTGAGCATGAAACATGACTGCACCTTCTTTTTTTCACACACACACACACACACACACACACAGGCGTTTCTTATCAGAAGACTACAGTTGTTGATTTCATATCATGCAGACCTCTGCTAAAGCAATGTGGTCCCTGTCACTGACGCTAGATAAATTACAGATGGCATTCCAGACCTGTTTATGTACTATTGCGCCCTGCTGTTCTGGTGTTTACTGATGGACATGACGTCAGTCAATAGCAGCCTAAGGAATCCTTTCAGACATTCCGTAGTCCATATCGTATCCTACTCCGGATCATCACCAACATTTCATGGCCTCTTCCTTCCTGCCTTGCTCAAACACACACACACACACACACACACACACCTTTGACAACAATTTCACAAGAATCCGTCCACAACTTTTGCCATAAAGTTGCTAACAGACAGACAAACAAACAGACAAATCCCAACAAAAACCTCCTTGGCAGAGGAAATAATAACAACAATAATAATAGAAATAATAATAATAATAAAGTTGTGCATTAAAAGACCAGTCCAATGGACACATTCAATAAACTTTAATTATTTAATGATTTTCTGCTAAAGGACATACACAAGAGACTCATCATTACATGCCTACTCTTCCCTTTCTATTTGTTTACATGTTTACCCCATCACTGCCCATTTGTTTACACATGTGTTTACATGTTTACCCCATCACTGCCCATTTGTTTACATGTTTACCCCATCACTGCCCATTTGTTTACATGTTTACCCCATCACTGCCCATTTGTTTACATGTTTACCCCATCACTGCCCATTTGTTTACGTGTTTGTGTTTACCCCATCACTGGCCATTTGTCCAATTGTACTGGTCAGCACTGGTCAATGGGCCTGGTCCAATTGTATTGGTCAGCACTGGTCAATGGGTGGCCTGGTGATCCACACTATAGCAGAGAGTTCTGGGCAAGCGTCAAGTCCAATTGATGTGGTCAGTACTGGTAAACCAGCCCGGTCCAATTGTACTGGTCAGGCTTGGTCCAGTAACAGCAGATTTGGCCTGTCTCCACTTAAGTGTGTGTGACAGACGCACAGACAGGCTCCAATCACCATGGTAACATTCACATTCTACACACACACACACACAATTCACTACAATAACATCAGGCACATTCTACAGAAACAGTTTACACTCTCTCCATTCAATACAGTCACCACACACACACACACACACTCTCTCTCTTTCCAGTCAATAGTCACCAGACACATTATGCAGTCCACACACACACACACACACACACACACACACACACACAAACCATTCACTCCAGTAACATCAGGTACATTCTCCAGTCTACACACACACACACACACACACATCATTCACTCCAGTAACATCAGGTACATTCTCCAGTCTACACACACACACACACACACACATCATTCACTCCAGTAACATCAGGTACATTCTCCAACCACAGCCAAAAGAAAGGTGAAATAGTGAACACACTTCAAACGTCCATCTACACACACACACACACACACACACCAAGCCAGCTTTCAATCCACACCCACACACAGCAGTTTGCAGTATACCCACACACACCAATTTTCAGTCCACGCATACAGACACACACACACACACACGTCAACTTTCAGTCCACAGTCTTTAATGTCAACAAACATTCGTTTAAAATCAAAGACCTTAGTGACATCACAGAGGAAGGCGGAGCAGACAGGCAGGCCCCTCCCCTCTCCGTTTGTCCACATGTACACTGACCATTATCACACTGTCCCACACACACACACACACACACACACACACAACAGAAACACTTGTGTGCGTGTTAACGTGCTCACACACACACACACACTGCACAGAGACTGCTTGTGTCTAGACGGCAGGCTGAGGTTTCTTGGGCTTTGAACACACACACACACACACACACACACACTTTGAAGAGGTCGCAGAGGTCACGGCTCCTAAGGTCACGGCTGAAGGTCGTTTCCATGGTGACTGGGTCAGAGGTGAAAGGCACTGTCACAATCGGAGGACTAGGCAGCTGTTCCCATGGCACCCCAAGGCCAGGGGGATTGTGGGTAGTGGACTTTGGTTTCATACACAGGGGGCGGGGTTAAAGACTACTGCATCACCTGTCAGTCATCAGCAGTCCAGCCCTCTATCCTCCAAATAAGGTCATGCGAGGAGGAGCCAAGCATCAGCTGACCCGTGACATCGGAGATGACATCACACACACCTCCAATGTGTGTGTCTTATGTTAGAGTGTGGGTGTGTGTTTGGTGATGCAACACACACTACAACATTCATGTGCGTCTTACGATTGAGTGTGTGTGTGTGTGTGTGACATTAGAGATGACGTAACACACACTACAACATTCGTGTGTGTCTGATGATAGAGGGAGTGTGTGTGTGTGTGTGACATTAGAAATGACGTAACACACACTACAACATTCGTGTATGTCGTATGATACAGTGTATGTGTGTGTGTGTGAGAGAGACATCACAGATAATGTAACACTATCTACAACATTCATTTGTGTGTCTTATGTTAGAGTGTGTGTGTGTGTGTGTGACATTAGAAATGACATGATACACACTACAACATTCATGTCTGTGTCTTATCTTAGAGTCTGTGTGTGTGTGTGTGTGTGTGTTTGTTATTTCCGTGGAGAAGAACTCTTCCATCTCGGCCTGCAGTAGGTGGTTGCGTGTGTGTGTGTGTGTGTGTCTGTGTGTGTGTTATTTCCCCGTGGTGTGTGTGAGTTCCCCTAGCGTGGAGAAGAACTCTTCCATCTCGGCCTGCAGCAGGTGGTTGTGTGTGTGTGTGTGTACTGCATGTGAGTGTGTGTGTGTGTGTGTGTTATTTCCCGGTGGTGTGTGTGAGTTCCCTAACGTGGAGAAGAATCTTCCATCTCGGCCTCAGCAGGTGGTTGTGTGTGTGTGTGTGTGTGTGTGTGTGTGTGTGTGTGTGTGTTATTTCCCGGTGGTGTGTGTGAGTTCCCCTAACGTGGAGAAGAATTCTTCCATCTCGGCCTGCAGCAGGTAGTTGCGTGTGTGTGTGTGTGTGTGTGTGTGTGTGTGTGTGTGTGTGTGTGTGTGTGTGTGTGTGTGTGTGTGTGTTATTTCCCGGTGGTGTGTGTGAGTTCCCCTAGCGTGGAGAAGAACTCTTCCATCTCGGCCTGCAGCAGGTGGTTGCGCGTGTCGGCGTCGTTGTGAGCGCGCTCAGAGTTGCGGAGTTTAATCTCCAGCATCCGCAGCCTCTTCTGCTCTTGATCAAGCTCCGCCTCCAACGCCCACGACGGTACACTCCTCCAGCCTGCACACACACACACACACATGTTAATTAGCTCTGCCTCCAGATGCGTTACACCTCCAGCCTGCACACACACACACACACACACATGTTAATTAGCTCCGCCTCCAGACGCGTTACACTCCTCCGGCGCGTTACACTCCTCCAGCCTGCACACACGCACACACACACACACACACAGGTTAAACAGCTCAGTCTCTAATCGCTCCACACACAAGCAGAGCGACACGCTACACTCCTCCAGACTGCTCTCACACACACACACACACACACACTCACGTGCGTATCCTGGTCTCTCACACACACACAGACACACACACACTCACGTGCGTATCCTGGTCTCCCTCCCTCACACACAGAGACACACACTCACGTGCGTATCCCGGTCCCTCTCTAACACACACACACACGCACACACACACACAGACACACACTCACGTGCGTATCCTGGTCTCATAAGAGATCTTCTGCTTCTTCAGCTCAGTCTTCAGTTCCGTCACCAGCTCTCCCTCGCTCGCCTCTGATTGGCTACTGGGCCTGGAGTTAGGCTCCGCCTCCCTGCTGCTGTCCGCCGCTCCACTCACACACACCTCGGCCACAGCGGCACTCACACACACCAGGTCTGGAGTCGCCCTTCCGCTCACACACACCGAGTCTGGCGTGGCTCGACCGCTCACACACGCACTGTCGGGTGTGTGTGCGTGTGTGTGTGTGTCTGCGGCGCTCGGTGACTCGGCCACGCCCCCTGAGGTGGAGTCTGGTAGTGTGATGATGTCACCGGAAGAGGCGGAGCTCCAGCCAGAGGTGTTACTGGGCATGCTCAGACTGGCGGTCGGCATGGAGACATTGTCGTAGGTGGAGAGGCGATGATGATGTCCGTGGGCTGCAGCGTGAGCCGCGCCGGGCTCTCGAACTCGTTCCCCTGACGACGTGCGGCGGTGGTTGCGTAGCGACGACAGGCCGTTCATCAGCCAGCT
>JAODXP020001387.1:0-23539 GCA_027497455.2 Sardinella longiceps | reverse complement strand
TGATATTAATCTTTCTCCACCTCACAGGTACATTCTCAGCTATATTTCAGCACTATCATTATTTGGTTGGTCACATGAAATACATTGTCATGAATCTGCTAATACAGAGTGGTTTGTTATGGAGCTTGTCTGCTGTTGTAAATGATGTCCTTATCATCTGACATACAGTAATCACTGAAGTGATTAAGTCACTGACAGGGGAAATGTCTAATGTCACATGTTATGTTGAGAGTAGCAAACAGACCATCATGGAGGAGGACATTTTTAAAAAAAAAAAAAAATAGCCTACTAACAGAGGTGTAGTTTCAGTTGTGTGCCCAGTGCCAACACTACTATAAGGAACTGTTGAGGGGAAACATTTCTTAAGGAAGATTATGCTGGGCTATTGTTTAGGAAGGTGTGGGGCAGTACTTATGCTGGATTTTGGTGATTCGTTTGAAATTGTTTTCCCATGCAATGGTTGCTAGTATATTTGTACATGTCTGTTTGCTCTTTTAGATTATCAACATTAAATAGTGATAAGCACTATAAGCAAAAACAAAGAACAACAGTTTTGACACGCTGATTCACACAAACATCTGCTGGGATGTGAGTTCAGTTACTGTAAATAATACTACACTCAACCATTTCCTGTTTCATGTTGCACAGTGTGTGGGTCTCTGGTCTCTGCAGTGTGTGTGTGTGTGTGTGTGTGTGTCAGGCTTGTGTATGCATAGTGGTGTAACTGTGCATGCATTATTATTTTTTTTGCAGTTCAGACCCAAATTTTGACAGGTTCTGAAGGAGGTGATGTCATCGTAAAATGTCGCTATGACGACAAGTACAGAAAAAACAGGAAGTATTTCTTTAAAGGACGAAGGGATCAGATTTTGGAGAATGTTATAGTTGATATTGATAATGGAAATACCTCTGCAAAAGACAAAAGATTTTTTCTGTATGACAACCCATCAGAGGGAAACTTCATGGTGCTGATCACTCAGCTCACTACTGAGGACAATGGAATATACACATGTGTGGTGGACCAAGCTCAAATGGAGTCTTCTGAAATACAGTTAAATGTTATGCCTGGTTAGTATGCCACCTTGCAGGCCATTTTATCTTTTGCTTTGCATTGTTTTTTCTATGTTTCCTGCTCTGTCTATCTGTTATTGGTGACTGGGAGTGTGTCTAGGTTCCCACAGCCCCAGGCTGTTTGTCAAGTTCTGATCCAATTGTTTTGTGAAGCGTAGACTGAGGGTCTGGTCATGACCAGGCAACATTTACAGAGCAACGAGGGCATTTGTGGTCTGTAGCAGTTGCTTTGTGTTCACCTTGACTATGCATCTGTGAAGAAGAAATGGTCAATTGTACAAACTAGCTGCCAAAGCTCATTTCAATGGAGTTGTATTTATTGAAAAAAATGCATGTATGGTTGCAGTCCAGAATTATTTACGTTTGCCATCATTGGGCCTCATTCTTCATTATCATTTTAAAAAATTTCTTAAATTTGTCCTGAAGGTCCCATTGAGAAAACCTATATTGATGAGCACAAATACAAATCTCCTTAATTGTCATGTACTATGTTGTCTTGGTCAATATTCTCTGGTTGTGACAAATATGAGGGGGGAAATAGAACTCCTATTTCAAGCAGATATCATGGTGTGAGAGCACATATTGCAGAGGGAATGAGGCATAAAGCTTTGCACTTGAGTCCTTACCTGCACATCCATAACAGATGTGGTGTTTTTTGACAGGTCAGTGGAAGCCTACTGTGATTTCACGTAATTTAATGGAGAGCATTGAGTTTGTTTGCACTTTCCCTGAAGAATACAAAAACAGAGATAAATACTTCTGCCACCCTGAGCAAAGGTTAACTTGCTCTAAACTTGACCCACCTGGGACACAGTTGAGAAAGATTCAGGTGTTTCCCCCTGGCTCTGTGTCTGTGACCCTGTGAGAATCTGACTGCAAAATGATGCTGGAGATTACTGGTGTGGAGTAAAGGAAGTTACCAGTGAATCCATCACTCTGATCAACAAGACTAAACTGACATTTGGTAAGTAGCAACTTTGACTCTAACAATTCTTTGTATTGGTTGTATTGGATTTAATGAAATCCTTTTCAAGTGTATCATAACCAAGATGTCAGGGCACATATAGGTGCTGTTGTGTGTCTCTCTTGCTGTCAGGGCTCCTAGTCATCAATATCTACATGTCCCTAACAGAGTAGGCTTAGGACAGGTTGCCTAGGACTATATTCAGATTTGGTATTGTTACGCGCTCTGACTACCCTAGTACAGATCTTACTGCACGTCACTGATTATTACTTACTGTGTCAGGCCCGTTACCATCATCAACACCATCAACAACAACAACAACACAACCATACCAACATCATCTGCCCTATATGCTGTGGTAGTATTGTTTTCTGTGCTGCTGTTGTCCCTGATCATCGTCATCATCTACATGTACAGAAGACAGAGGACAAAGGGTAAGTTGCATTTTCTCTCTCTGTTTCCCACACACACACACACACACACACACACACACACACACACACTATTGCACTGTGGTGTGATTGCACTGTTTTGTTCTACAGAGCCTTCCCATGAATCCAACGACCCGCCAAACGTCACAGATGGAAAGGCAGAGGTAACTTAAACTACACTAATCGCTATACTGGTAAATTAATATCCAAATGATTAATCTCTCTCTCTCTCTCTCTCTCTCTCTCTCTCTCATTATTTTTCCACCTAATCAGATTGTTTTCAAAGATCATGTATATGAAGAGGTCAAAGACAGCAGAGAAACTAAGCCCACAGATGCCACCCCCAACACTGTTTATGTCATGGCTCAGTTACCAAGAAGTCTTCCTGATGACTCAACCTATTCAGTGGTTGAATTTCGTAAAACCCTTGAAACATGATGTTAACCAAACCCCTGACCAATCTGTCTGTTTGTCTGTCTGTCAATTCACAATATCTGATATGTAAATGTTGAGTTCTTTGAATAATCACATTTACTTTCACAAGTAAATCTCTTGCATTGGAGTTGCATTGGAACTTTATGTCATATTATTTAGGGCTAGTGTGGCAGAGGCTGCATGGTCTAAGTTGTCTGTAAATACTACTTTTTTATGTTTTTCAATTTATTCTGTCATGTTGTGTCATGTATTTGTAGAGTTTATGTCGTATGATAGCCTGACATAGCCCGCCCATAATACGAATGTTCATACGTATCCATGGTCTGGGAACGGTCCTCTTGGGCGTGTTTATATCGGTAGAGAGTCTACCGGCCAATAAGCGACGCTGATTAGACGAGCTGTCCAATTGTTTCAAACCAAAAGTGAATGCCCTCCCCCCGCAGTATAATCGCGCCAAGTTAAAGAACCTCCAGACCATGAATACGGATGAACAGCAGTATTATGGTCGGGCTATGTCAGGCTAGTCGTATGAACCACTGACCAAATTTTCCCTTGTGGGACGATAACGGTCTGAAATGAACTGAAATATATGAAAGGCATAAGTTCTTATACTTATACTTTCGCTGCTTTGAGTCACTTTTTGTGTCACAACTTTCCTGTTGTTTCTCTCTTTTACAGTAAAAAATACAGTTGATGTAAATGGATGACCATGCTCTTGGATACTATACAGGTTTAAACAGTGTTGTGTAGTTATACATAACACATTAAAATCATTCTGTTAACATTTGGGGTGTTCTGTTCAACTTTGTAACACAACACAAAAATAGCTGCACTGCAAGACATTCATGGGTGACATGAAGAAATAAATGAATGAGGCCAACATCTGCATAGTTGTGTGTCTCATAAATGTGTGCTTTGAATCATTTGGAGTTTTTTTTTTAAATAATAATAATTATTAATAATATTAATGAATTATTATTATTATTAGTAATAATAATAATAATAATAATAATAATAATAATAATAATAACATTTGGAGTTTTTTTATGATTCAAATGATTCAAAGTACACATTTATGAGACACACAACTATGCAGATGTCAGCCTCCTTCAGCTGCTCCTGAGGAACAGTGAGGGGTTAGGGGCTTTACTGGGGCCTTGCTCAGCTGTGGTCCACTACTCAGGGATCGATCCAGCCACCATTTGGTTCCAATCCCAAAGCCCTACCTGAGCAGACACGGCTACCCCATCTTTTTATGCGATTAACATGTTTTTATTAAAACACAAACCAACACACTGTATAGTATGCCAGTAGTATGACACATACACATATACATCTCATGCCAAAAAGAAAGAAAAATAATAGTGATGATAATACATTTTGATGATGAAATAAAAATAAATAGAAGACGGCTACCCTATCTTAAAGGAATTAGTCCGGAGTGAAACAATCTAGCGCGTGTTATTGCTAAATGCTGTCAAAGACCCACACAACTCCACTTGATTCTCATCTCCCTTCAGTACTCTGTCTGAGATTCCAGCCACTGGCCTCGGTCACTCGGATAGATCCCATCTTGACAAGTCAACCAACTCTGAGTTTGCACTGCGAGAATAAGACCCTTTTACAGAGAGAAGTGTAAACTGAGGGGCTGGTATATGGGTATATTAGAGCAGAAGAAGTGCTGTATTTGTGTATAGCTTATGCTGTGTTGGGTTGGGATACAACCTACAGTACAGGATGACTTTGTACTGTGAAATACAGTATGCCTACTTGTCGGCACCCATACTTGTTTGGAGCAGAAATGAAGGCTATGATATGATGAAACATGTAAATATCACATTTTCTAAGCACCCTGGCTGTTGTGGGAGGAGTATGACACTGTCATCATTGTACAAATGTCCCTATGTCATGTCTGAGGTGGTGAACCCACTGGAAAGGAGAAGTTGGTAAATATAATTTATGCAAGAATGATGACACTTGGTGTTGTCGTGGAAAATAAACCACTAACAGTTTTTACTTGGAGAATTATCTCACAAGGGTGTAGATAACTTCCTTTCACATACTATTCCTTCCCTCAGCTAAACAGCCTCTTGAATGATTCACATTTTCACTTAATTCTTTTTTTGTAACTTTTTCTCAATACCAAATTAAGTGAATTTCAGGCTGCCACCCTGGCATCAATCTTCTTTCTATTCTTTATTTCTTTCTATTATTTACAATCACTGCTGTTCAACTACTCCTCACCTTCCTCCTAAGGCCTGACTGCAGTGACCGTCCACACCCCTCTACTGCCCCCTGAGGCAAGACTGTGAACATGCCACCGTTAGGAGCTCCACAAGGCCACAGTAACTCAGCTGCACCAGAATGTTTTTCTATGAAAAATGAATCTTGGCCGCAATTCACACAGCAATTACATTTTCACTGTCCGTGACTGGTGCTGTCCATCCAGTGCATGTGTGTGTGTGTGTGTGTGTGTGTGTGTGTGTGTGTGTGTGTGTGTGTGTGTATTCACACCAGAAATCTCAGTCTCAGAAATCTCAGTCTCAGTGGTGTTCTGTGTGAACAGGCTTTCCAGAGCTATGCATTAAAAATCTATTGAGACTACCACTTGAAAAGCGCTTGGAAAAATATAATTTGTTTCTATTTCAACCGAGTAGCGTGGAATCTGTACAAAATAGGTTTCGGTGTGAATCTGCCATTGCTGTTGATTGATCCAATGCGTGTGATTGGGCCGTGAGTGGATTTCCAGAAGCCTAAACTCACAGGTGGACACATACAGCATAACTGACAGTAGCTCATAACATTTACAAATAATGTAAAATGAAAATTCCTAATAAAGCTCAAAACTGACGAGTATTGAATAATCACTAAATAATAATAAATCAATAAATAAGTCCATAGGGTTAGGTGGAGAAAGAGCTGAGTAGGCTATGAACATGATTGCCATCATGACCAGCAGAGGGAGTGTGAGAACAAATGAGTCAAGAGTACATAGTGACGTCAACAACAACAACAACAACAACAACAACAACAACACTACGGTTTTTTTGTTAGGCAGCCAGAGAGTATGGGGCCTAAAAGAATGAGATGGAGGCAAAAGAGACATGTTCTGCACACCAAAGCTATATCCCATTGAAAGCCTTTGGAGTTAAAGGAATATTCCACCTCTTTATTAAGATTGGTTATTCACCTCCTTACTCGGGGCAACAGGGTAAAAGCATTTTGTTCTCAATGCATGCGTTTTCCCTTTTGACAACCCCAATTTTAGCTTTATTTTAGCTGTAGCTTACCATAGGCGCTGGAATGTAAAGTTGCCAGATAGCAACTCTTTGGCAACTTTATTTTCCAGCGCCTATGCTAAAGGTAAAATTAGGGTTGCCAGACGAGGACAACACATGTGCTGAGACCAAAATGATGTTACCCACATATTTAACTCCAAGTAAGGGGGTGAATAACCAATTTTCATAAAGGGGTGGAGTATTCCTTAAGCAAGCAAGAAGGAGGGCTGAACTCAATGGAGCTTTGGGCGTAATTATGTCTTTGACTGGATGTTTGAATCATGTCCATGCAGACATACATTCTACAATCAAAGTCATCCAGAGAATTGCTGTTGAATTGCTACAGTTGCTTTTCCTTACAGCGGTGATTATCGCTCATCCGATTCCATTGTTGCAGGTAAAATCTATTTTTCCATTCAAAAGAGCCCTAGACAAAAGTATAAAATATATTTTAAATAAAATAAGTGGATATAAACTGATCACACATTCCCTGTATGTGACAGCCTAAATATGGGCAATTAGAAGCAAAATATGAAGTGTATCAAAAGGCAATAAAAAAGGAAGAAAGACTAATGCCTCTGATGATTAAAAACAAAAAAAGGACAAACCACGTGTTCCTTACTGAGGAAGTGGCCAGATATAGACGCTGCAAGAGTTGTCCTCTCAGTATAGCAGCAAAGGCTTTTGAAGAAATCAGCTCTTAAGGATGAGGATTATTTTTTATTAATCGTATTCTTTCTCTCAGGTAAAATTCTCAGGTGTTTTTTTGCAGTAATACTTTCTATGCTTGGCCTACTCAATAGCCTAGGACTCTAGACGTACTGCGGTAGCAAATTGAATTTATTCAGCGACTATGTCTAGCCATCAGCCATAGGTTGTACTCAGACATCGGTGGTGTCTGAGCTGTTTAAATCCAGCTGCAATGATCTAGGTTGTATTCACGCTTCGTAGTGTTTAGCCTATCACCTCGTTCTATCTGGGAAGGGAGTCATTTGGCTGGCTTAGTGTTATCTGAATTGACTTGTTAGTCGCGGTGAGATTTTAGCCGTCTTACCTGAGGGTCTATCACTCGTGGCCAGAATATACATTTATGTGATGGTGTGGCTTGTCTGGCAACATTTACTGGTGTTTACATTTGGCCTGTTTAAATGCATTCATACTTAGAGCGGCATGTGGTTAGAGAGCATGACCATGACAGCATTACTGCGTTGGGCAATGTGGGTTTGCAGGTCAGCTTCAGTGCAACAGTGTAAAATTAAAATACATCTACAAAATTAATTAATATGTCCTCATCATACCAGATTTTCAGCATAGTACATGGCCTTCTGATGTGATCAAAGAGTACAAAGAGTGATTGTCACTTACAGAGAGAAAGACCAAACCAAATAGAAGGACTTCGAGATGTAGCTGCTGCCTGTATTGGTCATATGTTTATTTGGTCTTTTACATTTCTAGCATTAAAACAGTGATGAGGGTTATCTGCCAAAATGTTACTAAATAAAGAACAACAGTTTTATATGCTGTGAGCTGTGGCCTGAGTTCAGTTACACACTTTTGTACTCATTTCCCGTTTCTTTATGTGTTCATGTTGCACAGTTTGTGTGTGTGTCTGCTCTGCAGAGTGTGTGTGTGTGTGTGTGTGTGTGTGTGTGTGTGTGTGTAAAGTCATGGGAAACACACAAGTGTGTTACAGTGTAAGTAGACCAGATAGGGAGGACCAGGAGTCTCTGAGAAGTGGTGTTACTGTCAATGCTTTATGTGTGTGTTTTTTTGTTTTCAGTTAAGGTTCAGACTCTAACTTCGAATGGATATAAAGGAGGTGATGTCATCATAAAGTGTGTCTATGACGTCGGAAAATATGGAAACAACAGGAAGTATCTCTGTAGAGGATCAGGGAGAGAGTGTTCTGATAATATTATAGTAGATAATGGAGATACTCCTGCACAAGACAAAAGGTTTTCTTTACATGACAACCCATCAGAAGGAAACTTCATGGTGCTGATAACTCAGCTGACTACTGCGGATGATGGAATATACATATGTGGAGTAGAACAAGCTACAATGGAGCCTTCTGAAATACTGTTGAAGGTTATCCCTGGTTAGTATCCCACACAGGTGGCCATTATGTGTTTTGCTGTGTGTTGACTGTTCGTCTGTTTACTGTATTTGTACCCTGCTGTTGTTTCTCATCAGTTTGTCTGACATTTTGTCAGATGCGTACATTATTCTGATTGTGTCTCAATAAAGTCATGACAGGTGTGGTGTTTTCTGACAGGTCAGTGGCAATCTACTGTAATCTCTAGCGTCTCTGGGAAGAGCATTGAGTTTGTTTGCACTTTCCCTGAAGAATACAAAAACAGAGATAAATACTTCTGCCACCCTGAGCAAAGGTTAACTTGCTCTAAACTTGACCCACCTGGGACACAGTTGAGAAAGATTCAGGTGTTTCCCCCTGGCTCTGTGTCTGTGACCCTGGAGAATCTGACTGCAACCGATGCTGGAGATTACTGGTGTGGAGTAAAGGAAGCAGTTGGTAAATCAACAACCTACAGGTTGATCAGCAAGACTCAACTCATTATTGGTGAGTCCCAACTTTTTCAATGATCTACAGTACCCACAAACAGATATTAACTGACTGTATACATGTGTCTCTTTCCTTTAGATCCTGAGACAACTTCTCCCAAATTCCCAACATCCAAATTACCACCATCACCAAAACCGCCAGTTCTACCAAACTCATCTGGTATGACATATTTCAGTGTATATTATTATCTGCTTTGATCTTTTTTTTATATTTTTTTATAAAACTCGTCGCAAGACTTGGCATTTGTAGATTAATCCCAATTGAGAAAAGATTATAAATATACATACATTTAAAACATGTGAGGGATATGGTCTTGTGAATTAGAAAAACACATAAAGCACAAAGTAAATACACTAACTTACGACCTATTCACACGAAAACCTGTGCGTTCATGGTGCACGGTTAGAATGCATGTTAACAGGTTAATCCATGTATACTGCATGCATGTTCTGCACGCCTTCTGTCTGTTTTCCTTGAAATAGCAACACATTTTATTTTTCCAAACCTTTTTCACATGGTAAGTGGTCTCAATAGATTTTAAATGCTCGGGCATTGTGCATATGCGCACATGTGTACAGCGAATGCACAGCACCTGTCAAGGACCTCAAAGGCGCAATTTCGGTGTGAATCGGCTGTAACCCAGAGCAGTGGGCTGCCTGCTACAGCAGTGCTGCAAGAAGGAAGTGAGGTGCCTTACTGAAGGGTGAGTGAGTGATTACTCATGTCTTGATTATCTCTTCATTCAGGTACTTCAGTGGTTGAATATGTGGTTCCCTCTGCTGCAGTTTTGTTGTTGGTCCTGGTCATCATCGTCGTTTACATGTGCAGGAGACAGAGAAGTAGTAAGTACTCCTGTAAATGTTTCTTGTAGACATAAAGAGTAAGACAGATAGAAAGATGAAGACCATAGTCAACTCTCTCTCTCTCTCTCACACACACACACACACACACACACACACACACACGCACGCACACATAGGCCTCTAATAGCCCAGAGGGCAAGTGATGTTTGACAAAAAAATAACTTTAGTCGACAGATGTCCCACAGCTGTTGTATACAGTAGGCTTTCATAGTTATGTGCCATAATAAAAATTGCACATTATATCATGTATATAAAACTAAATGGGCACACTGTGACAATAGCAGCACAAAACAGAACTTAAATGTTCACAGAGCTATTTTCTGATATTTAATGTGAAAACTGTACTGTGTACTGCTAAATGTATTTACTTTTGTTGTACCTAACAAGGGATGCAACACTCTGGTGGACAGGTAGAGGGTATAAATAGCTTGTGTGATATTCTCTTGTGCAAAACCTTCTTGTCACCTTTGTCTTTAAAACAGCCCACTGACAGACCACAGATATTCACACTCTCTCTCACTCTCTCAAACACACACACACACACATACACACACACACACACACACACACACAGGCCTTTTGTAGCCCATAGGGCATATTCATTGGTCGACAAAAATGAACAGTAGTCGACAGATGTCTAAGAGCTATATAGACTATCGTAGTCATTTGACAGCAACATATTTTGAATTGCAGTGCTGCATAACTTCCATAACAACTTGCACATTACATCTCATGTACACAACACAAAACAGGCACATTGTTAGCACAGCACACAGAAGAACTTGAACTCCAGCGGAGCTCATATGTCATGTACTTATTTTTGATACATGTACCTAACAAGGGATGTAACACTTACAGAGAGAGACAGAAGGTTCAAGTATAAATAGTTTGTGTGCCATTTTCTTGTGCAACACTTTCTTGCCACCTTTGACTTTAAAGCAGCCCACTGACAGTCCACAGATACTATCTCTCTGTCTCTCTCTATCCCTCTCTCTCTCTCTCTCTCTACCCCCCCCCCTCTCCCTCTCTCTCTCTCTCTCTCTCTCTCTCTCTCTCTCACACACACACACACACACTCTGTGTGTGTGTGTCAAACTGTGCAACATGAACACATAAAGAAACGGGAAATGAGTACAAAAGTGTGTAACTGAACTCAGGCCACAGCCCACAGCATATAAAACTGTTGTTCTTTATTTAGTAACATTTTGGCAGATAACCCTCATCACTGTTTTAATGCTAGAAATGTAAAAGACCAAATAAACATATGACCAATACAGGCAGCAGCTACATCTCGAAGTCCTTGTATTTGGTTTGGTTGGTACAAAGAGTGACAATCACTCTTTGTACTCTTTGATCACTTCAGAAGGCCACATACATGTACTGTGCTGGAAATCTGGTATATGATGAGGACATATTAATTAATTTTGTAGATGTATTTTAATTTACACTGTTGCACTGAAGCTGACCTGCAAACCCACATTGCCCAACACAGTAATGCTGTCATGGTCATGCTCTCTAACCACATGGCGCTCAGTACAAATGCATTTAAACATGCCAAATGTAGACACCAGGGGTTCTCAAAGGTGTGATAGATAATTTAGGGCCAATTTAGGGACCCATTGTTGAACTGAGGGCATGGAGGAAAAGAAAAAAAACGAAAAAAAAAAAAAAAAATTGTAATCATTTTAATGACCATGCAGCATTTCTACAGTTTACATTTATTGTAATAGAAAAATAGATGGAGATTCATTCTTTCAAAGCAATGTACTGTTGTAACAGTTCTACAGATACAGTATTATCAGATATTATCACGGCCACCACAAATGTTTCCACGGGCCGCCATTGGCCGAAAGTCTGCACTTTGAGAACCTATGACTTACATCTACAAAGCAGTATTAATAGATGTGGCGAAGTCATGCATGCTTCTAATTGGCTGAGCTATATGTCAAAGCTAGGTATACACAGACCTCTCCAGCTGACTCAGAGCAGAGGTCAGTAAAGGGGTGAGTAAAGTCACTCTCATGTGGTCACTTCTGTCTTTTTCAGCCACTGGAAGTCCCTCCCCCACTGATGCTGCTGATGTCAACTACTCCTCTGTCAGTTTTCACTCAAAGCCTGGTGGAAGTGATCGTCCACACACCTCTACTGCCCCCTTCAGGCAAGACTGTGAATATGCCACCATTAGGAGCTCCACCAGGCCACAGTAACTCAGCTGCACCAGTATGTCCACTGGGGAGGGAAAACGACTTCAGCCATGCAATTGTGTCTAAATGTCCTCTATGTATTTACATTTTGTGCTAAAATGAGTACTGTATGTATACACAAAAACAAGTGAACAAAAGCTCCTGCTGTTCTCCTAGCTTTATTTTTTTTTTTTTACAGATATACAGTATTTGGGGTTTTTGCTTTTAAAGGACAACTTCAGTCAAATTTAAGAAAGAGCTCTATTGCTCAAGCTACTGGAGACTAGCCAATATTGAATACCTGTTCAAGGAAACCTATGTGGTTGGACTATAATGTCTTGCGTCTTCATGATTGGCGAGTCTCGAGTAGCAATAGAGCTGTTGAAATTGACTGATTGCCCTTTAATCAGATAGGACAGAATAGAGGTGGACAGGAAGTAACGGTCATGGTGGACTTTCGGAGAGACAAATAGTAGTCATTACTTAATTACTGTGTAAACAACATTGCATACAATACCTATTCCTCTAATGAAAGTAATTTCATGAATGAGAATATAAAATGGCCATTATCTTCCTCAGCTATATGCAACAGAACCATACAGCATTATGGACAAGGCTAACAGCATACCATAACTGGTTAAATATCCATGCACTGTGTTTCTTTATGTCTTATGGTCTGTAGCTTTTGTGAATAATGAAATAAAGCATCGCCTTTATAATCGCATTTATTACCGGCTTGTCAGACAACGTAACACAAAAAAAATATCATCTCTGGTTTGTACTCTTTGATTTGCCTATTTGACAACGACACCAACAGAACAAGTGTAACTATTGAGAGAAGCCAATCTGTATACTGTACAGTAGGTTACATTTCAATGACTGACATAATTCAACACATAGCCCTATTGTCTGAGATTTCAGTTTCATTTAATTGTGCCCCATTCCGTTAGCATTAGCTGCTCTTGTGCACCAACATTTTGTTTCCATATTGATAGCGTTCGGGATCCTCAAACAAACAGGGTTGTGGATTGACTGAGATCTCTTAGCGTTCTGTCAAATCCACAAATAGCCCCTGGATACCATAAATGACATATTTGAATGGAAAATGATAGATTCTTTCTGGGGACATTTAGACACACATGAAGCACATTTAGACACAGAATTACCTACTGCACCATGTATTGTGATGCATGAGTAAATTTGTCCTTAATTATCTACTGGAGTAGCATGAGGCCGTGTCAATAAAGATGCATGTTCTTTGCAGTGGTCCTTTCACAGGCTCTCTCAAGTAGCCTATAAGTGAAAGAGGAAGAAGGGATGATGTCACTCATTAGAAAGAAAAACAAAAAAGGTTTCGAGAGCAGAGAAGAGGAAGTGAGTAAATATAGATGACCAGTGTGAGAGAGTTGGGCAATCAGTCTCTTAGTAGGCACGACACAAGCAAGACCAGAGTGGACACTATCAAGGGATCAGTTAATGATGAAGATTCTTGTCCTCTTCTTCATCATAACAACTCTCTCAGGTAAAGAGGTGTTTTGCTTCCCTCTGATATTGCTATAATGTTTGTGTTGTGGCTCTTTTGAATCTTTTGAATCTTTAGTAATCCTGGGGGCTGTCTACTGTAGTGCTGATCATGTTGCGAACTCTCCATTTAGCCAGGACCAGAAATTGAAAAAGAGCTCAAAATAAGAAGCACTAGGCATTTTTGGGGAAAAGTTGTTATACAGCATTTTTGGAAAGTTCAAAGTCCCCTAAATACAGATCCACTGTATAACATTTGAATCAGGGCCCCAATTTCTGGTAATTTTTGGTGAAATACGAATGCATTTTATATAGGCGAAAACAATACAGGTATATAGGGCAAAATTTTTAACTTTTATATATCACCTTAAAACTTGCACACTTTTTAACTGACATTAAGAGAAGACTTTTTTGTATTACAAGTTTTGTGAAATCTAATGTTTTCATATGCAAATGAGCCCAAATGTACTGATTTATGCGCTATTTTGTCCAGGAAAAGTTGCCTTTTACGACAGACTAATTGTAAAATAATTTTTGACCTGTCACAATTTATATTATATGACACCCTGTGGGTGTATGCTTTCAGAAAAGGTATAGCTTAAGGGGTAGATTAATTTCTTCTTAATTCCTCAAGTCCAAATGCATTGGCTATATGCCTAAATCACCAATACCAAATGACCTATAAATGTGTATCAAAAGGAGGAGGGGGGTGGAGCCTGTCTCAACTTATGTTTACTGAGATCCTGAGGTTCCCTGCTGTTAATTACTTTTTCCTACATTCTATGGTCACTTTTGTATGAGAAATGCACCCAATTTCTCATTTCCCCTAAACATAGGCATACTGTAGGCTTTGAAATAAGTAGGTGAATAATGTTGGTGAAATCCTGAGGATATAAGCCCTCAGAAAATGTATGCGTTATGGGGTCTAAAATGTTCCCCCTAAATGTCACAAAAAACATCCTAATTTGCAAACACCAAATTTCTTAATTATGGCCTTTATTGTAATGAGGAAGGGTGGCCATACCTCACTGTCACACCATGCCATGGTAAACCACATCCTGAGGGTGTATGCTTTCAGGAACTATATGGGATATATGGTGAAATTAGTTTCCTGTTCATGCTTCAGGCCAAAATGTACTAGTTGTGTACATTTTCCTCCAAAATACTCCCAAATCCCATTCATTTCAATGGGAAATTGACTTCCCATTTATTTCCTCAACTAGGGTTTCTTAGGACTTTTAGTATGCTGATCTGAACATCACATACAAATGATCCAAGCTGAAAAAAATTATTTTACAATTAGTCTGTCGTAAAAGGCGACTTTTCCTGGAAAAAATATAGCGCATAAATCAGTACATTTGGGCTCATTTGCATATGAAAACATTAGATTTCACAAAACTTGTAATACAAAAAAATCTTCTCTCAATGTCAGTTAAAAAGTGTGCAAGTTTTGAGGTGATATATAAAAGTTAAAAATTTTGCCCTATATACCTGTATTGGTCTCGCCTATATAAAATGCATTCATATTTCACCAAATATTACCAGAAATTGGGGCCCTGATTCAAATGTTATACAGTGGATCTGTATTTAGGGGACTTTGAACTTTCCAAAAATGCCGTATAACAACTTTTCCCCAAAAATGCCTACAGGGTTACAGAATATTGAATATCCGGACCTGGCTAATTAGTTTGATGCTTTATTCTAATCAGCACCTCTGCAAAGGAGTCTGTCTTTTATTCTTTTCTTTTCCTTAGTATCATTTGCAAGTGCATATTTGCATCAATGTCCCACAGCTATTAATCATAAGGCTATATTAGTTGAGGGTTCAGTCAAACCTGTCCCTCAGATCAAGGGTGCATTCTCTCAGATTTTCAGTTTCTCTCAATTATTTCCTGCAGTTTCCTCAAGCGTCTATTGGTATCTCACTATGAATGAACAATATTACATGAAAATGCTTGTGTTTGTGCTTATTATAGTGGGCAGAGCAGATCAAGGACCTAACATGTCAATATCACATCTAACTTCATATTGCATGTTCTGTTTCATTATTTAACTACAGGACAACCATGACAAATGTTTCGTAACTATTAACTGATGTAAACTGTACATTACACTCTAAATAGTGGGGTAAATCATGCAGTTGTGAATGAGTAATACCAGAGAGGTAACACAATGTTTGACATGTTATGCTAATCAGCATAGCTTGCTTGCAAGCTAACGTTAAACATCACTGAATATTGTTCTCCCTCTCTGCTAACTTCTAACAGTAACAATTATTTACCACGAATGATATTATATTTCATATCAGAACTGAACTGTAACAGATATCCGAAAGTTACCTTTTTACATGAGAAGCTGAAAGTAGTAGCCGCTAATTTACAATCGCTAATTTAGCTTTTGCTAACGCTGATAGCAGCTGCACCATTAGGTAAATTTACGTACCTCCTCACTTAAATTTGGTATTATACATGAGTACCAGTTGTAATTAATCCACATGTGTAGGTAGTTTCTTCATTTCTTTTAAAATAAGACAACGAACAGCTGTCATGGTAGTCCATGCCACAGCTCTCAGTTAATATACAGTATCAAATGTATCATTTTAAATCCAAACTGCTGGGCGTACAGTTGTCTTAACATGCAGGTTACCACTCCAATATTGATACATTACAGAATCTGTTGCTTTCTTTATTGAAATGTGTCAGAAATAATTTATTAATTATGATGACTTGTCATTGTAAAAAAATGTGAAATAACTGAAATAGAAGTAGCTCTCCTTTTTCACGCAAGGCATGATGGGATCTAGGAATAAGGTGGATAACATTTCTCTATAATCCACTGGACAATCATGGCATATTGCTTCTTTTTTGCAGTTGAAGTCCAGGCTCTTACTGCTGCTGCACACGAAGGGGGTGACGTCGTCATAAAGTGTGGCTATAATACCACATATAGTCGCAACAGAAAGTATCTTTGTAAAGTTGTCCCAGGGGAAGTTTGTTCTAAGAACATCATTATAGACAATCAGGATACTCCAGCAGTGGACAAAAGGTTTTTTCTACAAGACAACCCAATGGAGGGGAATGTGACAGTGCTGTTCACTCAACTGACGTCTGAGGACAGTGGAGTTTACAAGTGTGTGGTGGATGAAGCTCCTCCTGTGATGTCTACTGACATACAGTTAAAGGTTAACAAAGGTCAGTCATTTTGACACAGCGCTGGTATGATAGAATGTGATGAAAACTCTGACTCACTGAAGTAGATCACACTGGTGATAAGGTATTTTTGCTGTCTTATGGCCTTTAAAGGTCCCATATTACGAAAAATCACTTTTATTGGCTTTTGAATGGGTTTCTTGGGTCTATACTGCCTCTACACACACTTTAAGTTGGATAAAAAGCCTCAATTGTTAAAACAGACAATTTACACTGTTAGTAACTGTTCAGCTGCTGTGTGCTTAAACCACCTGTTTAGAATTGTCCTAACTATGTATGTACAGTATGTCACAGGGTAAGGTGGCTGGGGTCCCACAACATTGACAGCCACCTAATCAGCTGAGGGCAATTAGAATGGATAATTGCAAAAATAAAGAGAAACAAGTTGGCAGCCACTTTGCAGCTGAGAACAATGGAAATTATTAATTTACTAATTAGGGATGGCCTGCCATGGCTACAGGAGAAATCCTAAATGTGTTGGCTTCATGTGTCTAGTTACCTGGTGCGCGCCCCCATGAGAAACAGCCCATTCTGAACATTAGACCTAAAAAAGTTAGCTTGAAAAAAGCGTAATATGGACCTTTAAATTTAAAGCACTTGAAGGAGGAAAGGACAGGCCAACAAATGAGTACAATAGTATTGAGGTATTGTAGAAGTATTGAAGTACAGACTATTTCAAGATTGGTGAAACGGGCAATAGGCTACTTATATTTAGAATTCAATGTGTGTTATAATGTGATGGAAGTAGTTTGGGAATGAAAATAATGTTCAAGAATAGTTTGTGTTTATGATGTTGGAATGATCTTTTGCTGCTACTGTGATTGACTAAAGTATTTTGTTATTGAAAGGTCATTGGAGTTCTACTACAGTCTCTCGTCTCTTTCAGGAGAGAGTAGAGTTTGTCTGCTCTTTCCCTGAAACGTTCGAAAAAAAGAAAAAAATACTTCTGTCAGCATCAGCAAAGGTTGACCTGCTTCATTCCCAAGACCTCTGTGACTCAAAACAGAAGGATCCAGCTGCTTCCCTCTGGCTCTGTGTCTGTGACCCTGGATCATCTGACTGCAGAAGATGCTGGAGATTACTGGTGCGGAGTAAAGGAAGCTGTGGGTGAATCCATCACTCTGATCAACAAGACTCAACTGATGATTGGTAATTGTGGCATTTATACATTGCATGCAAAATGTATTTGCTGATGTCTATCCATTTAGCACAACTGGCCTTGTAAATTGTTTCTCCCTAATACGTCTGGAGCATGCTTATCAGCTGTTGTTGTTTTTTTCCCCCTCAGATTCTGAAATATTACCCTCAACAACACAGTCATGGACCAAGTCGTCATCAACACCAAGGCTGTTGCCAACTGAACTAAGTAGGTCACTCTCTTACCATTACTACTTTTACAGGTAACACTTTATTTGAAGGTACCGTCTGACATGACACTGTCATTAACTATGACATGACCTATGTTCCCTCTAAGCTGAGCGCGTGCGTGTGCGCAGACCTCTCGGGCTTGCAGCGCACATGATTTTTCAGACCGCGCAAAAAAAATCCTCAAGCCCGCGGTATACTTCTGCGCAGATAACGCACGTACTTGATGCACCAAGCGGTTACATTGCGGTAATTTCATTCGCGTGTTTCCGTCACCATCCGCATCCTCACTTGTTGACACTGTGGCGAAACGGTTCAGAAGACAGCTAATCTTCAATGCACGTTGCTTTATACTGCTCTGTCTGCGTCCAGACAGGTGTTTCCTTGTTGCAATAGTTAAATAACTCCACCCATAGGGTAATGAATTGTGTATCAAAATGAGCAGGAGAAAAGAAACTTTATTCAGATAGACTACTATCAAGTAGGCTAATCTGTTCCTATTTCGGCTACAAATGGAAATTCCTGCGCAGCATATTCAATTCCTCTCCAGTCCAAGTCAAGCCAAAGGCTCTTTTTTTTATAATGATAAATGATATACCAGAATCAGTTTGCATGCATTGATGAACATAGAATCTTTTTCATTAACATGACCCATGCCTTAATAATACCAAAACATTTATTTATTCAGGTTGTAGTTATACATTCAAAAGATAAAATAGAAAGAGAGCAAAGGGCTATCTGGGGGAGATAGAGGGGGTTTCAAAGAGGGCAAGCAGAGGAAATTAATCAGAAAATGGGCCCTAATGAATACTTTTTATTAATAGTAAGAAATAAATGAATGTAGTCTCTTTAAAGGAAAAATCTGGTGTGAATGAATCCATAGTAGACTGATCCAATGTAACCAATTGTTGTCTGTAGGCCAAAGAACCTGACAATCTGATGCAACATACTGTAGGCAAATACAAAGTCATCATCTGACCTCAACTGAATTTGTGTCTTTCAATTTATTGTGCCCCATTCAGTTAGCTCAGGTTCAGCATTGTAGTTGCATCTTACTTTTGTTCTTTACCAATCAACAGCACTATGTGTTATTATACTACATGGCTATGGACTGATGCACACTGGATTTTTTGTTTACAACACAGTACAGAAGTTATTATTAAAGACATATTGCTGCAAGTATAATATGTGCATTATTATCCCGATCGCATGTGTAAACCTGCTCACGGTGCGGAAGCATGCCGCTCAGACAAATTTTAATTTGCTCAGTCCTGAAAAAAATTAGAGGGAACATTGGACATGACGTTGTCAAGAATCTGTCATAAACTTTATGAACCTGTCATAACTTCTGACATACCCAAACCCTAAACCTAACCCTAACCATGGCAAATACGGGGTGAGACTTAATGACAGAAGTCATGATCTGAGTATAAAGTTTATGACAGATTAATGACAACGTCATGTCATAGGTAATGACAGTGTCATGTTAAGTCTTATGATGGTACCTTCAAATAAAGTGTAACCCTTCTACGTCCAACAGCAATACATCATCACAGCTTTCGTAATGAATCGGTAGACTTCAAGTAAAAGTAATGAATGTTAAGAGGAAGTGAAGACAGAATTTGTAGAACAGACATAATTCTCTCTGTATGTGTGTGTTTCATTTAGCTCCCCTAGGTGCTGTTATGGTTGTCATTGTGGCTGTGACTGCTGTGGGCCTGTTAATAATGCTTGTAGTCATTGTGTACATGTGCTGGAGAGTGAGGACAAGAGGTGAGTGTTACTGCAGACAGTGGAAATACTGTAAATAATATGATGGATGACATGTACCTCAATCACCTCTCTCTCTCTCTCTCTCTCTCTCTCTCTCTCTCTCTCTCTCTCTCTCTCTCTCTCTCACTCACTCACACACACACACACACACACACACACACACACACACACACACACACACACACACACACATACACAGAGACACACACACAAACAATACTTATGGACAGTATGTATTGTTCTGATCAGTAACTGTGCCACACAGACACACCTACAGTACAGGACACATGTAATCTCCTTCTTTGCCCTCTTCTACAGACTGTTTCTACCCCTCCAGCAGCCCTGCACACCAATCTAAAAGAGACACACAGGTATAATAAACCAGGCAGGCACTGTTAATCTCCAATACCCCTTTAATAATACCCCTTCCATAATCCCCTTGTTCCTGTCACTAAATTTAATTGAATTTAATTTAATTTAATTTTTCCCATCATCAGATTTCTCTCATCGATCGACTCTACGAAGTGATCGGGGAGAACACCAGAAACCCTCAACCCCTACCCACTGTTTATGCCATGGCCCAATTACCCACAAACCCTTCTGTTGTTCCTCTAGATTCCACTGCTCAGTTACCCACAATTACACAAGGTCAGCCTACATTGTCCACAAATACACGTAGACCTATGTGATGATGCCACTTCTTGTTTTGTTATCCACAAACATGTATCTGTGTGTGAACATTGTAAAGCATGACGGTGCACTATGTACATCATACTTTTTTGTCAGATAGTATAATCTGTTCAAGTCAAATCAAGTCATCATCATATTCCAAGTTTTGTAATTGATGTTTCTTTTCTTGTGTCTGTATTGTCTTTGGGCTGTATTATCTAAATAGCCAAAAACCCTTTTATTGATTTCTGTAGATAAATTAATCTGTCAATACAACATTACTCAACAATATCACATCCATAACTACAGTATCTCTAAGATTTGTCATAGAAATTAGTTGTGACTCTATGTTCAGAGGTATCAAAGATTTTTTTTATTGTGACAAGCATCTTCAAGGGATATTCCACCTTTTTATGGAAATTGTTTATTCACTGTCTTCTTACCTGGAGTTACACACAGTGTGTAGGTAAAAACATTTTGCTGTCAGCGCTTGCATTTTCCATTTGGCAACCCTAATTTTAGCTTAGCATAGGTCATGGAAATTTACTGGACTTGAAAAAAGAACCTGGAGATGAAAAAAGTGTGTCACTCTTAACGCCACCTTACCCTGCAATATTTAATTTTGTCACATTTGCCATGGTTAGACTAATTATAATGTATTAGCTTTCATCCTTTTCTGTTCACACACACAAACAAACACACACTTTCTCACAAGATAAAATAAACCCCTATGAGTCAGAATAACACCACTTCTCCCTCACCACCCCTGTCCACCACAAGTGACCACAGTGACTGCTCCACTCTGTCACAATCTGACATGAATAATGACAGGGATCATTTACCAATATGTCTAGTGCTGTCAAATAATTTAAAAAAAATCTGATTAATCACAACATTTTGCCATGGTTAATCATGATTAATCACTTTTAATCGTAATCCATTTCTTCCAATAAGAATTTAGATGCTAGGTCTAGGATATGTTGGACCCTTATTTTGACATGATAAGACCCTGATGCTAAATACCTGGCTTTGTTCTTTTCAAATGGGCAATTCACACCTCTACCCTACCCTCACCTTAACTTGTCTGCTAACCAAAACAGAAGGGGAGTGTGATACGTTTCAGAAAACTGCAAATTCCATTAGGTTTGGAGGCACGGATGAGCTTTCAAAGACACACATTTTACTCTAGAACATTTAATGTACCAATCCCAATATGATTTTTAGGACACACACACACACACACAAACACACACACACACACACACACACACACACACACACACACACACACACACACACTTATGTAAAAGTATAGTGGGAAGAGTAAAACACACACAGTTCACCCACAAAACAACTACTTGTCTCTTAATCACGATGTTGTCTCCATTGTCTCACACCTCTCTGCCACAATGATATGGCAAACTCTCCTACTCTGTCTGGACTAGCATGAATAACTAAACGCCCACAGACAGTGTTGACAGTGTCAATACCACAGATTGAGTCATCAGTCAAATGAATCAAGTGTGAATTTACCAAATATGTCCGTGGAGATTGCAACAGGAAGTTTGACTCTAAGACTCTAAGACTCTAAGATCAAAAGACTTTAATATACCCCTTCTTACCTATAAATCCCTCAATGGTTCTTTTTTCAGGTCATGCCTACAGATATGACTAATAGGTTTATATTCCACTGTGTGTTAAGTCTACTCATCTATTAGGAGGTTTACCTTTTCCCCTATCTTTACTTACCCTGGTTTACCACGTAACCACCTATAGGCCTAGTTGGAACAACCCCCACCATCGTAAATTTAAACATGAGGTTGTTTGTGGTTAACCTGGTTACAGAAAAGTCTGAAAATCTCATTCTATTGGAACACACCCCTAGGTGATATGAACATATTCACAAACAACTTCCCCTATAAACACCCAGAATGTATGACTGCAATTACAACCGATGGCCAGCAGATGCCAACACAGTATATATTTCTTTCATTGCAAGTATCCTGACCTTTGGTTCGTTTCCGCACAGCATAGCTGTCACTTTGTTGGATGCAATACTATTTTCCTTTGCGAACCAACTAAGTTTTCTATCTGGTTAGCAACTATGTAGTGCTTTTGAGATGCCTGATCCTGACAAACTGGAAACAAAACAAACAAACAAAAAGTTTTAAATTGAAAAAAAAAAAGCTTTAAAATGCGAAAAAGCGAATAAATTAAATGTACAGTAATTTCCCGCATATAAGCCGCATTGTGTATAAACTGCAGGACAGTGTTTTATGCAAGTTGAAAAAAACCTATATTAACACCATATCAACCGCCCCCCTGTTTTGACCTCATAGCGGAAGAAATTTAGCAAAATCAATGTATAAGCCGCGGCTAATAGTCTGGAAATTCCTTTTCTTATGAAGTCAACTAAATATATATTTCTAAGAAACAGAGAAGAATGATGTACACAATAAAACCACCCTCTGATAATGAACAGGAAATGATTCAAGCACCACAGCAGAGCCTTGTCTGGCACTCGTCATTTGTGAAAGAGGACGGGAGAGTGTGCACACATCTGGACCCACTGATATTTTGAGAAATCAAAATGAAGATTCTTTCACTTGCACTCTTATCCCTTCTGGCAGGTAAATGATGTTTTCTTTTCAGTGTCTTTTAAAACTAGTGCTCCTGTAAAAATGTTGACTTACGTAGCAATTACAGAATAGGGACACAATGCAGTGTTTGCTGTAAAACGAGTGAACTAGCAACTTAAACTTTCCATACATCTTCCAGTCTTCCAGTCTTACTGGCACTGCTTAAAGGAGCTGTGTGTAAGAAATATATTCCAAATAATCCTAAAATGGCCTTGAAAAGCCACCAGACATAAAGGAATCATGTTTATTTTAAACACTGATATCACTGACAGTTGTAGTCCAGCCAGAATATTCGCATTTGAAAAGCTAAGTTGCAGCCCACAAATAGTGTTTACATTGTCATTTCAAGTGGTGTTTGTGTTGTTTTAATACATCATGACAAAGTGAGAAATAAAACAAGGATATGTAAAAGAGATGCTTTTGAATGATGGAGACAGCAAAATCTTTTGAAAATTATTGTAGTTCCAATTTTGGCCACAATCCTGCAGACTGCTCCTTTAAACAGACTAAAAATGTCTGATCATAGAAGTTAGCAATGCCATACTGAACTGCCC
>JAODXP020001385.1:15000-22451 GCA_027497455.2 Sardinella longiceps | reverse complement strand
GAGCCATGCAAAGTGAATTACAAGAACCCTATGCATTAGGGCTGCACTGAAATGACTTGTTTTCCCCGCCCACTCGGCGAATTCATGAATATGCAAATAGCTGCTCGCTGATTGGCCAGCTCCCCCCATGACGCTGAGAGCTGGACACAGCTGAAAACTCCGTGAAACAGCAGCGATAACTTTCGATATCGACAAGAAAGGATCTGAGACGATTCGCACAACCTTACATGTTTGAACCTGAATCGACAGAAACTTCAGATGTTGAAGAGGAACCAGTTCGCCAGCGAGATTGAGGTTTGAGTGGTAAGTGTCACGAAGATTTTCTAGTTCAGTTAGTAGCCTAATAACGCTAGCATAGCTTTCCCCATCTGGAAACCAGCATAGCTTATGCTCCTAGCAACTATTCTTTATATTTGTTATGCACACATAGGCCAATTTACAGCTGCCAACATGCCAGTTTACAGCTGCCGACACATATCATACAAGTATTTTTGTATAACCAATTATGCGAGCGGTATGTTGGTTTCCAAGACTATAGCCATCACAAGTTAGCAATATCATTGTTTACAGTGCTATCGCTCTGTCCTAAGTAGTTACCACGGTGTAACACAAACTCAGAGCAGATTACTCTATGCAGGAGTAGGAATCATTTCCTTACCAGTTTACCAACTTACTTTGCTAAGTACCTATGGTGTGGCTGTGGCTTACAAAATGCAATGGATATCTGCAAAGTGGACCGTAGCCCCATGACACAATTGGAGGAATGGAAAGTTATGTACATGATATTTTAGACAAGTTTGTTATTAGTAAGATAGAATGGCAATAGAAATTGTACACAATGTCTCAGAGCAAATAAACTTTATTTGTACAAATATACACACAATTGTGCTCAGAAAAAAATCGTTTCATCAACAGAAATGAAAAACTAATCCCGCTAATCCATCCCCACCCCCATGTTGCAACGTGTCATTTCTACAGACAATCTACAGACACTTGGCCTACAGATGGTTCGTGAATTGGTGCTAGGACTTTCTCGGCAGAAGTGGTGATGCCCTCCTGTGTCGTGCTACGCATACGGAGGGAGTTTCCTGAAGCTTCAGGGCAGTACACCGGCTTCAGACCTTCCCTTGAATGAAGCGGACACGTGTGCAGCTACAACTTCATCCAAGTCAGGTCTTCCATACTGGGCTGAGGTACAGGAATCTGCTTCAACACATCAACAAAAGGCTGGGGATCAAGGAGAACTTGATTGAAGACCAGATGAATGAAGACGTAGCCTGTGGAGTGCAAAAACAGAACATTATTACATATTTGCTTATTTTTTTCTTTGCACTTTTATAAAAAATAAAAATAAACAATTGTTCCACAATCTATTACACTTACAAATTGTTGGCTCGGTCTTCACTTGTTTCACGGTGTGTCCTCCCCTCTTGGCCTTTGGGAACACAAGGCTATACACCAGCTTCCCCTTTGAGGTCTTCTTTGCTGTTGATCTGCATTCTCATTGTAGTGCATTGCGGCAAGATAACCTGTAAAGGTAAAATGTGTGTGTGTGTGTGGGGGGGTGGGGGGGAGAAGAGAAAGACTTTCAAACAATGGGCACACAGTGATAATGCTGCAAATGACAAGCACATTTTTGGGTCAAACTTAGTCATGCCATTAGTGTTACAACAAATCTCTTCAGAGGAAAGTAACATGTTCAGGAAGTAGTTAGGGTATGTACATACCAGTAAAGCATTCCAATGAAGGGGAAAACTGAGCAAAGCGCAAAATAACACTGCTACAGGGCAGACGTCCGGTAATGAGGAGTTAGTTTTTCCACATCTGATAGGAGTCCGCTGCAAGCTTCTTGGTTATAAAGACCCGCTCCAATCAGTTCATTGCAGGATTCCCTAAGAGGAGTGAATTAGAAGAGGATTTGTTATTACATATATGCAGTACAGTCAATATGTACAACTCACACCATGCTTATCCAGTAAATATTGTGGTTTAGGATACTGACCTGGGGTCAACCACTTGTTGGGGTCTTCTGATACCCAAACTTCTCAGCCCCAGAAGAACAACCAACAGCACACCAGTAAAGGTTGACGATGCTTCTATTCCACTTCAGTCTCTTTACAAAAGATTGATCCAGCTTCTTAGTCAACCCTAGATAATGGCAAAAGACAATAGTTATTGGAGGTAACAAACATGGTAAACATATTCCAGATCTTTACATGCAAAAACTATAACACCTTTTGCCATGTGCCACACATCATCGTGTGCGAGATTTCACTGGTGTAGATGTAAAAGGCAGAGAGACTGTGGTGCCAAAATCTACACTCTGGTTTGTCACTATTGCCTGTATGCCTAAAAGATAATTATAATATTCTTTGAAAGTGTTGACTGTGTTGAATACCCTGTGTCAAGCAATATCTTCCAAGAGACGCCATCTTACCATCAGTCACACGTTTAGGCTCATAGTAGCCTACATTTCACACACATTTCCAAAACAAAAAAAATATTTACAGCTATGCAGCAAGCCTGCGAGCCAATAGGCATTTTTTTTGTAACTTCACAAGCAGCAGTCACGGCAAGGCTACTTGGGACAGAGTCCAAACCTATAATGCCAAAGATGAAGTTTACCTTTACTCCGACGGTGAGATGCCAGTGTTCTTGAGGAGAGCTGCGTCTGTTTGACAGGAAGCTTCCAGTGAGCCTGGCAGTAGCTGTGATGCACTCCTAAATGTATATAAAACACACACACCAATTCAATCCGATTAAAAAGGCTATAGCAAGCAACACAATAGCGCGATACCAATCGTGTAGATGTTAGCAAATGTTACATTCTCTCCGGGCCAGAGCAAGTTCTCATTCTGCAACGTTATAAGGTTTATGCAAACATATGTGCCCATTTAGATCAACAGTTCACAGAAGGGTAAATGTCAGTAAACTACCAATTCGTTGCGCTAGGTATTCACACACAAAAATTATCTAAAACCATGCCATATACAGGTAGCTAACGTTAGCATATACAAACACAGCTAACATGCTAACGACACGAACTACTCGCTTAGATAAGCAGATAAGAGGAAGACTAATTTACTTACGGTTGATGGTTGTGTTGGTAAAGTCGTCGGTACAGCTCATCTGTTGAGTGTCGTTGTGTAAAGCCGGCTTGATGATACTGTCCATGGTTTGAAATGGAGTTCGGAGTGAAATGAGTAAATAGCCAACCTCGGATTGAACTGTTTTTATAGATGAAAATCAACCACTGTCACCGACAACTCTCTTCTTGTGGAAACCTGTGCAAAGTCCTCACATTGCCATTACATCCTAGAACGTTGCATGCGTGTTCAGACATCCTTATAACCATATTTCTCTTATCAAACGTAGTCGTTAGCCGTTTTCTCAAGCTAGCTGGCTATCGCTTCTGGCCGTATTTTTATGCCTACCCCCAGAAAGGGGTTGGGTTATGCAAATTTAGTTGGTGGTCAGTGGGTGGATCCAAGAGGGTCAGAGCTCCTGTTACGTATTATCGCAGCCTTGTTCAGATTGGCCCGTTTTGCCACAGCAAAAACTAGTTCGAAAATTTGCATACAGGGGAGGGCGATGATACAGCTGAGGTTACGGTGACATGCCAGAGACGCGTCAAGGCGCCTATATTCAACAATGACTAGGTAAATGCGGTTTTGAATTCTACCACCCCTTTAAAGTCCTTCCCGCTCTATGTGTGGAGCATTGGGCAGCTTCTCTAACCCGAGGCCACATGGCCGCCCAGGGGGGTTAGTCCTGGAATGGAATGGAATGGAAAATCTGTTTATTTGAAAAAAGCAGGGACAGTGCACAATAAACATTTATCCTGAAACACAGGAGAACATGTCATGCGCCAGGTTGTAGCATCAATGCTAATTCGCACCTGTGGTCCCTGGGCAAGTATATTAAAATAAAACACAAAATAAAATAAATAAGACAGGACTAAAGTTAACTAAAGTTAACTCATGGTAGTCCCATGTGTTAACTATAGCCACTCTGTCTAGATATCCCAGCGGCAGGCTAGGGGCAGTGGGTACCATTTTTATGATGGTCTTTGCTATGTCCCGACCGCAAGACGAACTCACAATCTCCCGACTGAGAGGCGGACGCTTTACCCTAAGGCCAATTCATCGGTATATTTGCATGTGCATATGTGTAAAAGCCAGAGAGGATATGAACAAATGACACAGAGAAAAAGAGGGAATTGTAACATAAACATGGGAAGTGGTGGACGGGTTGTGTGTTTGAGTGTGTGTGTGTGTGTGTGTGTGTGTGTGTGTGTGTGTGTGTGTGTGTGTGAGAGAGAGAGAGAGAGAGAGAGAGAGAGAGAATGTGTGTGTGTGTGTGTGTGTGTGTGTAAAAGTATTTTTTTTTTTTTTGTGAGAACTGTCCCCTGTAATATATTTGCATCCGAGACCCAAGGTCAGTCTTAATGGTTCTCCCTCCTCCTGCCCATCTCCCCAGAGGCCCCAGGCTGTGCCACGTCCCTGTCGTATTTCATGTAGCCCTCGCTCCGGTCTAACATCCAAAACAGGACCATCAGCAGGAGGGACCCGGGGGGGTCCTGGGGTTGTCCCAGTGTCTGCCTGTCTGAAAAACGACCCGACCCATCTGTGTGAGCAGGGCCGGACTGGGACCAAAAAATGGCCCGGGCATTTGTGGCCATGGCGGAACAATTGTGTTATTCAATATAAAATGAGTAAATTATGACAGTCCCGGCCCAAAAATGGCCATCGGCCCACCAGGCATTGCCCTGTATGCCCTATGGCCAGTCCATGCCTGTGTGTGAGCAGCATCACAAGTGTGGGGTCAGCATGATGATGACACCATTGTATCCCTTCATCTGCCCTCTTCTCAGTTGTCTATACTAAAGTCTTCAACTATGAATGGGGTTAAATAATGCTGTTGAGCATTATGGAGATGGCACAAAAAGGGTGCAGTTCATCAGTCTCAGAAATGTTCATTCCAATGGTCTACCTACAAAAAAGTGTTTGTGTGTGTGTGTGTGTGTGTGTGTGTGTGTGTGTGTGTGTGTGTGACAGAGAGAGAGAGGGGGGGGGTGTTCTGAGTCAAAAAGAAGAAGTGATGGAAAACGTAGCAGAGAAACGCTAGAGCACCGAAAAGAGAGAGGAGAGGAGAAGGGGCAAGCAGGAGCGAGAGAAAGGATGGGGTTGGGGGGCTGGCGTGGGGAGTAGTGGAGTAGTGAAGCGAGCGGAAACAACATTTTCAAGACAAAAAAGGAACCAGGTAATAATTTTAAATGCCCGTCATGGGAATATCACCTAACGATTTCAGCAGATAGCCCACAATTCCCCCAGTCACCCATCCCATGCACCTCCCCATCCCCCTTAAACCACAGATACACTCTCCCTTTCTCTCTACCCATCACCCCTCGCCATCTCAACCTCATCCCCCCATACACACACACACACACACACACACACACACCTCTCTCTCTCACACACACACACACACACACTCTCTCTCTTCCTCTCTCTCTCTCTCTCTCTCTCTCACACACACACACACACACACACACACACACACACACACACACCCCGACCAGGCAAGGAGCGATGATGTCAGCCCCAGTATTTCACGGCCAGACACGGGCGCTGACACGGACAATTTGGCCCGTGAGTTCTCTGTGTCCCTCGGACATGGTGTTACGATTACATGCTCCACTGACGACCCGACGTGCCAGGGACTCGGAGAAGGACGCAGAGGGGGGTGGGGTTGGGGATGAGGGGTGGGGATGAGGGGGGTTGGTGGTGATGGTGGGGAGGTTGTGGATGTGGTGGTGGTGGGTGGTGTGGGTCTGACTTAGCTAGAGATGGGGGGCTTTTAAAATAACTTTTATAGAGTAACTTACAGCTCTATCCTTCTCTCTCCTCATAAAACACTACCCCCGACTCCCCCCGTCCCCACCTCCACGTCCACCCCTGTCCCAAAAAGAAAAACAACACAGATAGATTTCCACAGATATTGATAATAAAACACGAAGGAAGCACGTCCATATCTAGTCATATGACTCTCTAGGAACGCGTCCGTATCCCTGTAACAAGGTGCGTATAACCAAATGCTGAGAAAGCTACACGTCTCTCTCTATTAAGCAGGTGTGTGTGTTTGCCAAATGTTTTCTCCTTATGTATCTCAATACACTCCCAGGGCTTATGCTGAATGAATGGCTTTTTCTCTCCCATCCAACCCACCCCCCCTCCTCCTCCTCCTTTCCTCTTCTTTTTTTTCAGTTTATAAGCAGGTTAGGTTTCACAGTCCCAGCAGGTGAAAGCCTGAGCAGAGTTTAAAATCAGCAAGAGACAGGGCCAGGCAGAGGGCCCATGATGGAGGGAGGGAGGGAGGGAGAAAGATGACTGGGAAAGAAGAAGATGAAGAAGAAGATGAAGAAGAAAAAGAAGAGAAAAACAAGCTTGAGAGGAAGTGACAGAGGGTGAAAAGGAGAGAAGAACTTGTAAAAGAGAGTGGAGAGAGAGAGAGAGAGAGAGAGAGAGAGTGAGAGAGAGAGTTATTGAGAGGGAGAAAGGGCCCTCCTGGACCCTGAACAGGGATCTGTGTCTTCATAAGGAGCGATGCTGAAAATGTTGGGCCATGACCACAAGCTATTCCCCACACTGCTTCTAGTTACTCCTCAGCCAAGATCCAACATGATACGCTAACCTTACACACTCTTTCACACACTCTTCTGAATAAAGACATGTAAACAGCTCAGTTCTGCCACTGTTTTATTTTGGGAACCTGTAGACCCTTAGTAAAATGGGTGGTATTTATTATTGTGTTAATGCACAACCAAGTAAACGACACAAGACAATTTTAGAGAGGGGTTGCAGCGGTATGAATCAAACGTTGCGTGTTGTTGTTGCAAGCAGTTTCAAGCCGTTGCTAAAGAAACGCAGTTTCAGAGTTTTAGAACATTGCTGGTTTTTAGAAAGTTGCAGTCACGTCGTGAATCTTTGGTCTGTAGTGGCCTTAATAGCACTGGGTCACTTGGATTTTCTTTGTATTTACTTAATCCAGTCAATCCAAAAAGTATACATAGTTACTGTATGTAAAGATTATGGATGAAATTTGGTTATGTTGGTGTTCAAACCTTTTTACAGACCGAATTTAAATCTTAACAGATGATGTGCTAAGTGTCAATGTGTGTAGTAGCGTACATCTCCATCAAAATAAACTGAGCGTTAGACCACATGGACTAAGTAAATAAATAAAAGTAAAGTCTGCAACACCATGCTCCCACAAATGCGATTTTTACAGCATGGTGAATAGTGTTGTAGACACGCACATTGCTGCATATTGCAGTCTTATAGTGTAGTTACAGTACAACAGAATCAGACTTTTGAGACTCAAATTATTATGTTTCGTAATATTCTAAATCTAGCAGTCAAGTCAATGCAAAACAACTCAGTTTTCCTTGG
>JAODXP020001385.1:0-10000 GCA_027497455.2 Sardinella longiceps | reverse complement strand
AACACAAATGATACAGCGGACAAAAAACCACAAAACAAAACAAACAAAAAAAAACCACGACATAAAGTATGAAATGCATTTTTGATACAGTAAAAGGAAAATAAAACAGCCATGGGACAGGAAGAAAGGAGACAAGCCAACAACAAGCAATAAAAAGTGAGACCCTGAGTGAAGGTGAGTGTGAGAGGAAGAGTCCAAGAGGGAGAAGGAGAGAGAGAGAGAGAGAGAGATAGAAAGAAAGAAAGAGCGGAGCGGAGCTGAGAGGATATATCTCTTCACTGGGTGTCTGTGGGGAACGTCCTGCTGCTGCTGATGTGATATACGAGGCCCTCTCTGCCTGTCCATACCATCTCTATAGGAGGCAGTTTCATCCCCCTCCACGGGGAGGCCCAGATTTATGGGCCTGAAACCGTACGCCTGCATAGGCACTTTTCCCCGTCCATGCTCTCAGCACTGCATAAACCACAGCGTGCTTTATATCAAACGGAAATTTGCACTGCGCTACCTCCTCATCCCAATGTTTTCCTCTACTACCCATCTCCCTGTTTCCAGTGAATACTGAATACTATTGAATAGGAACATCATGTTGCTCCCTGTCTCTTTGGAGCTGTCTTTTCTTCAAATACATTATCAGGCTGAATATATTGTGTTGTGTGAATATATAGTGTATCAGTGATTGTAATTCAAACAGGTGTAAGCATGTGAGATGACTATAATGGGCCATGAGACGTATGATTATTATTATATAGAGGTGGTTATTATAATGTTATTATATATGATTAAGCCTATCGTGGCATGAAACACTGGTTTCACTGAAATATTGGCTATGTTGTTCTCCCCAACCCCCTTTCGTATCAATGTCGAGTGAATACAGACCTGCAACACAGAGAGATTTTATGATTTTATTTCTAAGCATTAGATATGATCAAGGGCTGATCAAATCTTTTTTCTCTCCAAGCAATCGTTTCTTGTAACCGCATGCGTAGATCATCTGTACGAAACAATGGGGTAGAAACGAGGGGCCGGTCTGTAACTGGCTAGCTAAAGCTGATGCATTTGAATGTGAAGAGAACTGAAACATTCAAGATAATAGGAACATTTACTTAGGAATTTCAATTCCTCTTTCCCAACAAAATGCGGAAGTATGGTAAACAGCATTCGTGCTGTTTCGGTTTCGTTTTATGGATTTCCCACAACGTGTCACAATCGGGGAGCTGGCGCATGCCAGCTAGAGGTGTGACCACTATGTTGACAGTTGCCGGCAATATTGTAATGAAATCACTAAAACTGAAGTACAAGTTAGACTAAAGTCCCCAGTGTTCAAGTTCAAGTCGAGACTGAGTTATAAAGAAAAAAAAAATCAAGTCAAGTCCGAGTCAAGTCCTACTATTGACTTCAACACAACTATTACACATACATTACAGTACATTAAAAACAAACAGACAGACATTGCCAATGATTTGATGATGTATGATACAAATCATACTTTTTGGAAGGCCATCATTTTATAATTTTAATCATTAAAGTCTCTACCTCCTTGCATTCTGATTATGTTTATCTTGCAATTTCTATATCTTACAGTATGTGATTACTTTCGACAGTCCAAGTCAAGTCACAAGTCCGTCAAATTAAGAAGCGAGTCGGACTTATGTCCAAGTCCTGGACTCAAGTACTACAAGCCTGGTTGTCGGTCAAATCTCCTCGCCAGCAGCCATATACTGTATGCGGATGCTCATTATGATATTGATATTGATTATTTTATTTTATTGATTGTGATTGTTTAGTTTAGTTTAGTTATGTTTTATTTGACAGGGACAGATACACATCATGTAGGCTGTACAACAACCTAACAGAGAGGCATCATAGCATTTATAGCCAAGGGCTGATTTCCAATGCCCGTCCCTAGAAGGGCTTTTAAAATAAAATACATATAATGTTTTGGTAACACTTTGCGGTAAGGGTACATGAATTATCATGAATTCATGCATGAAATCATTCATGATAAATTCATGATTCATGCATTACTTCATCTCTGAAAGTCTAATGAGTTATCAGGAATTAACATGAATTCATTGTTTGTCATTAATGACCTCCTGCTGAAATAGCACATGATCTTAAGTATTAGTTACTCTGGGTACATCATCATGAGTCATGATTAATTAGCATGAGTCATGATTATTAGCATGATCATGATGAATTTATCATGTTTGTGCCCCCTCAACTAAAGTGTTGACATGGTTAAATTGGTAAAATTTAGTTGTCGTATGGGATAGATATGAGGAACTAGGCCAAAGTAGGCTAAATAAGTACTTTTATTATATCAAATTATATCAAATTCTTTTGAACGAAAACATCATGATCATGTGCAATGTGTCATGACTCATGATGATGTACCCAGAGTAATTAATGCTTAAGATCATCTGTTATTTCAGCAGGAGGTCATTAATGATAAACAATGAATTCATGCTAATACCTGATGAGTCATTAGATATTCAGAGATGAAGTAATGCATGCATCACAAACAGTGGCGTAACAAGTCTGTCACGGGCCCAGGTGCGACTGTGCATTGCGGGCCCCCTTAGCCCAAGAAAAAAATATGGAGACATATCCCTAAATGGACTCTGGTGTTAGCCTAACTCTAGCTTACATGTAGGCTATTACTCATCATCTGCATCAAACGTCAAAACGGACTCAATGTACACATAAATGACAAAATGTAGCCAACTATGCACAAGATCACCCTCTTGCACTTCACCCTTGCTTTGGATAAAAAGCCTCTGCTAAATGCACAAATGTTAACGTTAGTGCTGAGTCTCTCTTGCCCCGTGCTGCTCAAGCAAGATTATCAAGGTGGTCCCCCTAACCACAATGTCCACGAACGCCAGAGAAGATGATGAAACACAAGTAACGTTAACGGCCTATCCCAGGCTAATCATAACGTTAACGTTACCACACCAAAGACACAAATTGATGACAGCGAGCGCACCATTCATTCATTAGCCTAAATGAAGAGGAGAAACATTGGTGACGGCGCACCATGCACAAAACTCTTAACTTACTTTTGAGCAGTCCTCGTCTGATTTTAAGTAAAATTGTCTCTATCTCGATTCTTCTTTTCCACGTATGAAAACTCTCCACTCATCCATATTAGAAAAAAAAACCCTTCACCAACGTTACCGTCTAACTGCTGCAAATAGTAAACTTTTCAAAAGTAGCCCAGCCATTTTTAGTGACTGAAACTGGTCTTCATTTAAACGAGAGATGCCACCTCAAATAATATTCTACGTTACAGATATCCTGCTATACATGTTGGGATCAGATTTTTTCTGAAAACCCCTTCTGTTTATATTTCGACTCATAGCTATCAACTCTGCACGTAGCCTAATGCGCAGGTTCATTAGGCTACCGCAGGCTTATCCCACAATCCCTAGTAGCCTAAAGCAAATTAGACTACCAAAATACACGTTGTTGTTCACTTCGCTGATTATTATCTCTATATGTTGATAATAATTTATACACATTTGCCTATAGTTTACATTGCCCTATTAAGTTGGACAAGATTCAGGGTAAATTACGCCTATATAATCCTAGCGGTCACTGATTTAATTGGTAATAAATGTCCCCATGTCTCTCTTTGACATTAATCAATTGTAAGTAATTTATGTTCAGGCGAACGCTGTTACATAGAGGGGCTCACTGCATCTTTCAAGGGGCCCGTACGTATCTGAAGTGTTCAGATAGAAACACTACTGATCTCTTCAGAGGTGGCGCCGGACGGGCCCTGCAAGGCCACGGGCCCCGGTGCGGCCGCACCCGCTGAACCTGCGATAGTTACGCGCCTGATCACAAATGAATCATGAATGAAATCATGCATGAATTCATGATAATTCATGTACCCTTACCGCAAAGTGTTACCCCATTATGTGTATATACCACAATGGTTCACAGGTGGGACGCCATACTTGAAAATGGCGTATGCTAACGTACTTCTGCTAATTTGCATGCTCTTGACCCCCTCAACGCACTAGCCTGCTTAGACACAGCGCCCCCGCAAGAAATGTATTAGGGGGATAATTCATTTAATCCCAAGTAGAAGGGAGTATAATAATGTTTTGTGCCATTTTTCTACTTATTTTAATAACGCCATTCACACAGATTCCTTTGTGTGTTTGTCCAAATATTTGTTTGTCCAAGTTTGGTCAAATATGAAAGTCTCTGAGCCCTGTCAGAGTAAAAGTCATCAGGTTCCCCCTTCATAGCCTATATGAGGAAGCAATAGCATGTTGTCTGCCTGTCAATAATGCTGAACACTGATAATGAAACTAGATTTTGTCTTCACTCACGCGTCACTGAATTTTTGTATCGTGCATATAAAAAGAGAAGTTCAAGTTCTGGTCTTACATAAATACACTATCCCTGTTAACTGTCTTGGCCTGTATTCAGGGGGTAATAACTGAGAGGAATTCTTGATCAAATCTATCAACAATATTAACAAAATGGAATGGTGATTGTCAATGATCCATTTGATTAACACATTTTTTTTTTTTTTTTTTTTTTTAATCAAACTCAGATGACGGATTGACAGGAGTGCCATTAAAACATTATCACTGAAGAAGATATGGAGCAAGACCTTTACTGCCCTGTGTGTTGTGACATCTTCAAGGATCCAGTCATTCTGACATGCTCTCACAGTTTCTGTAAAGCCTGTCTGCAACAGTTCTGGGATATCAGAGGATGCAAAGAATGTCCAATGTGCAGAGTGAGGTCAACACAAACTGAACCTGTAACAAATCGCATTTTAAAGAACCTGTGCGAGGCTGCACTACAGAAGAAAAAAGGGCAGAGAGCTTCAACAGGACCTGAGATTCTATGCAATGTGCACGGCGAGAAACTCAAGCTCTTCTGTCTAGAGGATCAACTCCCCGTGTGTGTGGTGTGTCGAGATGCCAAAGTACACCTTAATCACAGATTCCATCCCATAAGTGATGTTGCATCTGAATACAAGGTACCACATTCTAGTTATTATTCTGAACAAAAGTCTTTTGTTATTATTGTCATTTACTACAATTAGCTTGGTCATTTCCTTTGCTGACTTCATTGCTTCTGATATGAAATGTGTCTCAGCAATAAAAACGAAAACAAAGTTTGAAGATTCTATTTCATACACTTATTACTTCTGCTACACTGATCTTGCAACAGTATAAATACATTGGCCTTGTCTTACCTAACTGCATTTTGATTTGACACTTAACATGCTTACAGTCCTTTTAAATGCAATATATTATTGATAAATGGTAAATATTTGATATCTGTTTCAGGAACAGATTCAGACTACAATACTAAATCCATTACTGGCAAAACTACCAGTGTGTGAAGATTTTAAGATGGCATGCGATCAAACATTAAAACACATAAAGGTGAGGTGTTTGATGTTATTTTAGTAATTTAACACTTTTTGGTGGTTGAAGATAGCCTGGGCGAAAGCGACTGTTGACTATGTCATTGAAATAGGTTTCCGCTTGGATATGACGTATTCCCTCGCCTCTCACGCCTACAACTTTCGCTTTCAGTATTAACAGATCTCTCGAACAAACGCGTCCCTATCCTGTAGGACTACAAGATTTTGAGACATCGCTCTAAACTGTGTGCTGATTGGCTAAACCGTAGAGTAACAGAGAGAAAGGCGGGAAGGGGGGTTTATTCCAGACTACGTGCGGAGATAAAATGTTTAGCGGAGGTACATAGGATGGCATCACCAGGCTAGGTTGAAGAGACCTCAAATGTCAAACATATACACTATACTTGAGTATTTTTTTTTATTTTTGAGGCAAAATAAAGTTTTTTTTTTGTGTGTGTGTATGAGTCTAGACACAGGCTGATAACTCGGTGACACAGATCAAGAAGGAGTTTGAGAAGCTTCACCAGTTTCTGCGGAATGAAGAGGCTGCCAGGACAGCAGCAGTGAGAGAGGAAGAAATGAAGAAAAGTGAGACAATGCAAAGGGAAATTGAAAAAATTAGCAAAGACATTTCATCTCTTTCTGATTCCATCAGAGACATAGAAGATGCCATGGGGGCTGATGATGTCACATTCCTGAAGGTATGATATGGGAATTGAAGGCTCCCTCTCTCCCTCTGTCTCACCACATTTCAATGTAGAACTGTAGAAGAAAACACACCTGAACACATTTATTACTTTGTCATTCAAGAAATCTTTTCAAATTTGTCATTGCATTTCCCTTCTTTGGTTTGATGTATTAATGAGAATTTAAAACACTGGTTTTAGTGAACACTAGTAGATAGAACCTGGTAGAAAAGTTTAAAGTGTTCAAGACAATTTCCTTATATTATTTTTCAGAACTACAAGTTTACAGTAAAAAGGTAAGTGTTCTCTTTTACCCTGTTTTCTTTGTTGTTTCCGACCAAACCCAAAGCAGCACTAATTCTTGGCCGTTATTTCAGAGGCGAGTGTATTTTGGAGGATCCAGAAATGCTTTCAGGCGCTCTGATTGATGTGGCAAATCACCTGGGCAACTTGAGGTTCAAAGTCTGGGAGAAGATGCAGTGTGTGGCAGAATATGGTGAGAAATAAACAAAGCATTTGTGAAGCATACGCCATTACCTTCCATCCCTCTAACACTGATTTATAAACTCCAAGATGCAGGATGGCATAAAGTATTTAGCCAGTGAAAAACCAAGCCTGACATAGCCCAACCATAATACTGCTGTTCATCCGTATTCATGGTCTGGAGGATCTTTAACCTGACGCGATTATACTGTTGGGGGGAGGGAATTCACTTCTGGTTTGAAACGATTGGACAGCTCGCTTATTGGCCGGTAGACTCTCTACCAATGTAAACACGTCCCAGAAGACTGTTCCCAGACCATGGATGCGGATGAACATTCGTATTATGGCCGGGCTATGTCAGGCTATGAAAAACCTACCATCTTTAAAGGATATCTCCGGAATAAGTTTAAGCATATAGCCGGCCCTTTTGCACAAGCCTTCTAACAGCACTAGATTTAGCATGGAATGAAAGAATCTGGAACAGCATAGACCGAACGCAAACACAATGGTGAACAAGCACTTTACATTGAGTCACCCTAGATGTTACTTTCGGTTTCGAATAATCTGCGTTTCCATTGATTCAGTGTAAAAGGCTTGTTCACTTCTGCATTCCCATTCTGTTCCAAATTATTTTGTCCACTTGCTATCTCCTGCATGGTAACACTTTACTTGACGGGTGAGTACATAACACATTCATAGCAGCTTTCATAAAATGCTCACAAAGCATTCATGACGGTTTCATAACACATGACTCCACCTTCATACGCAACCCTCATAAATGTGGAAGATAGAATGTCGATAACCTATCAAAATAAAAGTCCAGTGGTCTCAAAGCAGCACTGCCATTGTGTTGGCCATTTACACAATTTGTCACCCAATCATGTCACACCTGAATATTTCATGAATATCTTATGAAGTCTACTTCAAATGTCCCTATACAGGTTGCGAAGTATTCATAATCATTCATCTGAGTTTACCACTGAGAGGTAAACTAGAGCTGACCAGTATTTGTGGACCCTGATGTGTTCAGGTAACAGATAAAAAAATATATATCTAGAATAAATTAAAAAATTATGCTTGCTCCTGTCCAATGGTCTCAAAGAAGCATTGAAGTCATTGATTTAAACCTGTTACCTGATCAAGTCAAATCAGAGTAATGGACAAATGCAGTATCAGATCATGAGCAAGCATCTAATTTAAATGTTTCATAAAAACAATATCTCACCTTGGTGTAATTATATATTTTTTTATACCTTGCCCACATTCAAAAGGGGAATGTCCAACTGTCCCAAGGTCATCTCAAAGTACTTTAAACCTACCTCTCAGTGTTAAACTCAGATAAGTGATTATGAATACTTTGCAACCTGTATAGTAAAGTGACATTTAAAGTAGATTTCATAAGATATTCATGAAATATTCAGATGTGACATGATCAGGTGACAAACATAAATGGCAATGCTGCTTTGAGACCACTGGACTTTTATTTTGATAGGTCATCGGCATTCTATCTTCCACATTTATGAAGGGTTGCGTATGAAGGTGGAGTCATGTCTTATGAAACAGTCATGAATGCTTTGTGAGCATTTTATGAAAGCTGCTATGAATGTCTTATGTACTCACCCGTCAAGTAAAGTGTTACCCTTTTGGCAGGCTCGTTAAACAGGGCTATGCTTGAAATCACTCCGGAGCACCACTTTAAAGTCAAGTGTGTTCTTCTTTTCTTTTCTCTGCAGCCCCTCTGATTCTGGATCCCAACACTGCACACCCAAATCTCACCGTGTCTGAGGATTTGATGAGTATACAGTACAGTGAACAGAAAAAACAGCTTCCTGATAACCCAGAGAGATTTGATGAGTACCCCAGCGTCCTTGGCTCTGAAGGCTTTAGTTCAGGCACACACAGTTGGGATGTGGAGGTTGGGGATAGCCCATCCTGGGAAGTGGGGGTGATGTTAGAATCGGCTCAGGTAAAGGGCACAGATGAAGATGAGAATGAAACTGGTCGTTGGGTTTTAATTTATGATGATACTGAGTACAAGGCATATTCTGGAGCTGTGTCATTAAAGCGTATGATTACTTCTGAGCCCCTTATTCCCCTCAAAGTGAAAGAGAAACCTAAACGGATCAGAGTGGAATTTTCCTTGGACAAAGGAAAGGTTTCATTTTCTGACCCTGATAATAATACGCTGCTACACAAATTTACACACAGATTTTGGTTTTGGAATGATGATGAAAAAGTTTTTCCTTATTTTAAAACTCACTCTTCTTTGAGAATCATACCAGTGAAAGCAAAAATAACAGTAGAGCAACCCAGCTAGAGTTCAGACCTGTGCTGCAGTGCATCTCCTGCAATATGAAATACTTCCACCCTCAGTTTTCCCACAACATTAATTCACTTCATCACTTATACTGCTCTAAACACACCATATACGCTACTGCAGTAATGAAGTACAAATACTTGTGTACTGTATTTAAGTATCTATACTTCTACTTCAGTATGGAAAGTGTGTTGCCTACTCTTGCCATCTCTGGGCTAATACTCTTTATCAACCCTATGTCAGTGATGGCTATACTGCAATTATAGTCTAGTACCAGCTCTTTGAATTTTAATCCAACATTTATATTTTATTCAAAATTCAAGATTGTCTTTATTACATCTTATAATAGGGGTATAAGAGAGTATTTTTTTTTTTTGTTTAAAAAAACAACAAAAAGTGAGCAATGTGTTTGACAAGTGGTGTGATACTTTGTACACAAACAGACAGGACAACATAAGGTGAACATGACAATAATTATAGAGATTGGGATGACATGGATTCAAACGCCCCTACTATACTTAATTGTCACAATCTTTCAAAGTTTTGCTGCTTGGTTTTGAATCAGTGACATACTCTTGGCAAATACTGTAACAAATAGAGTGATTTTGTGAACTTTTCATTAATATAATTGTTTGAGATCTTGCAGTTATCTCCAGCCTCATATTTTATTGAAAAAACTAAACTACAATGATTAAGCAGTCAATCTTGAGGACCCCTTTCAGCCTGGGGCCCCGGGCAACTGCCTGGTTTGCCTGTCCTGTTGTGACCACCCTGATGTTTTCCTCTACTCCTCTTCTCCTTTTCTTATCAATGTTGAGTGAATAAAGACATGGAGAACACCAAAAGATTTGTATTTTTAACTACATGTTATGACACCATCTCTGCTGTTTTCTTTCTTACATAGACCTTGAAGCTAAATATGCTAATATGCTGTTTCTAGAATCAGTTATTGTAATTCACATACTATAGGTTTGAGCATGTATCATGTAAGTATGGGCCTGTCAGCAATATTGCACTAATGACTGTTTCTTTCTTTATTTTTTTTCAAGAATCTGAAAGTCTGTGTGGTCTATCTGGAAATGACAGATTCCGCTTCATTTACAGAAATAGGGAAGT